>AYEL01082099.1:0-41720 GCA_000484575.1 Olivierus martensii | reverse complement strand
TATATATTTTTAAATTTTAGGATTTTTTTAATATATTTTGAGAAATATAAAATTTTAATATAGTTTGAGTGCAATTCATTTTAAAATATTGCTAAAATGTAACAATAATGTAACCTAAATTTTATATGAAAATGCAATTAGGAAAAACAGGCCTTTAATAGGTATGATCTGGATTTCTTAGACTACAAATTAGATCGAATAGGCTAATATTATTATTTAAATTAACTTAACGTTAGATTGTTTTACCCGGAAGTAATATATGGCGTAACTATATCATTAATGAGTTTTACTACATATAATCAGCCTTTCTTGCAGAATTTCTCATTATTATTATTATTATTGACTAATTTCTCTCTTTTTTTCAATAGAATATCCGAAGTTAACAAGCAAGCATCACTTTTGAATGTTTAAAACTGAATTGCATCTACCAAGTTTAACAAGAAAACAGAAAAATTAACTAATAGAAACTTATATCCGGAAGAGAAGATGGAAATCGATACTGTGTCGTTAGATAAATTCCTCGGGATCGATTCCGAATCTACTTCGGAATCCACAACAGATTTTTCTCCTCCTCCTCCCAAACGCGTGTTGGAAACTGTAAAAGAAGAACCCAGCGACGATTCGTCTAGTAAACCACTGAATGGGCCCGAATACAACTTGAGGCCTCGATCACTCCAAGTGAAATTCGAAACAACCGAAAGGAGAAGAGGATCGACGAAAAGAGAACCGAAACCAAAACAGAAACCTCCTCCTTTGAGTAAGTACAGAAGAAAGACAGCCAATGCGCGAGAAAGAACCAGAATGCAAGAGATCAATCGAGCTTTCGAGAATTTAAGGAACGTGGTTCCGCAGTTTCCATGCAAATTAGGAGCCGATAACGGAAAACTAACAAAAATCACCACGTTGAGGTTGGCCGTTAACTATATCGCGGCTCTCACGCAAATACTAAGGCAAGCCGATGACGACGAAGAAATTCCAGAAGGAGGATCCGAAGCCGATTCTTGCCAATCGTTAGAATCGCTCGAATCGAGTTTGGAACTCGGAGACGATTCCTGCAGCCTCATCCCGGATGGTTTTGACCTCATACTGGAATCTGATGGAGAAAGCATGCAACTCAGCGACGAACAGACTGTTTAACGTTTCTCAGAAATTAAAACAAAAAAAAAACAAGCGAATAGTTTACCTACCCGGAATTGTCTGATCAAATTAGAAATAATCATTTTAGACATAAGTGAAGTAGACGATGCTCTTTGAGCTGAAGTTATGCGTGTCGAGAATATCTCTACGCATATCTGGCCGCTACTTAAATTTCGAAGACAAAGACAGAAAATACTCAAAACGTTTGTAATGTGTACAGTGATATTATACCTCATACAATGAGAATGTTAGGATTATTATTAAAGAAAGAATAAGTTGACAAACTGCTCAAAATAGGGCTTAAGCCTTTTAGCTATACAGTTCCGTCCTTATTAATGTCATCAGTGATTTTCATCCCGAGACGGGAAGTTAATGCTTCGAGCTCACTAGACCCCATGTGTTTCAGGAGTGTTTTATACATAGAAAATAAATATTTTATATAAAAATTTATTTTCAGGAGTGTTTTATACATAGAAAATAAATATTTTATATAAAAATTTATATATAAGAATTCTTTAGTGCCAGTTAAAATTTCATTTTTTTTCATATTGTATCTTTTTTTTTTTGTTTTATTTCATATTTTGTTGCGTAATTTCTGTCATTTGTATTGTCCTTTCTGAAAGAAAATCAAAATATACAGCTTTTTTTCAACACGTTTGTCTTTATTTAACAAACTTTAAAGAAAATAAACTTTGACTGTAAAAAAGTATTCACTGACTATAGTCTGTTAATAAAAATATATATATATCTTTAAAATATCATTAATAATCTATATAAATTTTAATAACAAATAATTTGCATTTTAATCGCGTAATCGATTAATCCCGCTTTTTAATTTGTCTAAGCTATAATTAACAAATTATAGGAAGTACTTTTATTTGTAAATCTCTCTATAAAATTAATACCGATAGTTTCAAAAAACTTTCTCGGAAAGAACAGAGTTAGTAATCTGTTAATAAATAATAGGAAATAAAAAAACAATCCAATCTAAATGCACTTATAATGCGTAATTGTACCAAAAATCTATTATCGCAAATTCAGATAAGATAAAAAGCATCCATTAAACTGAAGAGTTTTTAATAAAGTGGTTCAAAAAAAAAAATTCAGGGTATTAAAAGTCATCCTTTTGGCTATTTTCCTGCATTGAATTTACATTCTGACAGCGTTACTTCACTCGAGCAAACATGCGTTTAACGAACATAGGAATATGTTGAGTGACAATCATGAAAATGCACGATGACTCGCTTGAACTGCATTTCGTTAACATACATTAAAGTCTTATCAGAGTCGGGTATTTTCTTTAACCTAGCAACACCTCATTAAATCTTTGCATGCTATTTAAGCCTACGGTAATGAGAGAAAACATGAAGATATAAGTCCTAGTCCTTAGACTTTTCCCATTGAAGCCGTATTAAATTCCTTTATTTTTATAAGAAGGGAAAAAACTATATTATTTTTTATTTGGCAGATTAATTATCATAATTAAGCAATTATATACAAATTATTTATGAAAAAAACCAGATAAAAGTTCAGAGAGTATGAAGTAATTAGATACATAAACCTCTCTTATCTTATATTTAATTACAGAGTGATTTTAAATCAGTATAAAATTTTTCTGAACGGTTTGTTGCGTTATGATGTAGGCCTACTTAAAAAAATATCTATTGAAAATAATTAAAATGAAGTTTTTAGAACGTATAAAACATTTTTTTTAGTCCTTTGTAATGAAGCACCATAGTTATCCTTTAACAAGCAGCTTCAATTAATAGGTTCTTGCTAGTAAAATTACGTCATGTGGAGTTTATACTACATATTTCCGTCTCCCGCAGGCTTGTTGGCAAAGTAAGATTCCTAAAACATGAAAAATATTACTTTTTCTGTTAAGTGCAAGAATATTTGATGTTAATTTATTAAATAATTAAAGACAGGATTTTATTTTCCGTTAAAAATTAACACTCTCGTAATTCTCTATAAATTTGCGTTGCGTAATGTTGGTTCTAGAATCGAATCCTTTCAGTTTTTCATGTTGAATCGATTCATTTTTAGGGCGTGCTTATTGTCCGACACTCAATTAACCTAATTTTTACAAAGAATGGATATATGTATGTATTTGAAGCGGAGTTTATACAGAAAATTGAAAAGAGCACTTAAAATGGACCTAGATTTGAGAGGGGAAAAGGAAACACCTTCCATCATTTAAATGTCAAACGCACATACAATTCTCTAATCTAATCGTCCTTCGAACTTAATAGAAAAGATATCCAAGTCCCTCCTGAGCCTCGGGACATACGAAGGGCGACAGCGAAAGACACCTTTATGTCAGGCCGGTGACCTTACCTCCGGACTCTGACTTCACAAGGTTGGATGACAGAGTGTACCGATCTCTTCTGTTCAATCTGGACGTCAAGACAGACGTTAAGGTCAAAGGTGACGCCCGCGTCCATCAGGGAAGGGTGGAGTGGTTAGCTTGATAGTGGCCCACACGCGATGATCTGAACTACTTTCTTGTCTTCTGGGTAGAGCGTCAGTCTAACTTCGCTACAGTCTGCCAATTTGTTACTGCAGAAAGAAAATGCGATAGAAAACTACGTTTAAACAGTTAATTTAGCGTAAAAATACGTACACCCGTCTACTGTAATTTTGCATTTTAGAAAGGAGCCGTCATTAAATTTTTAATAGATATCAAACGCCATTAAAGATTAGAGTGTAAAATTTAATAAAAGACAAATTTATAGCGAATTAAGACATAAAATGAATAGGTATTCTATCGAGAAGATTCTCTCACATAAAACAGTTAATGTGTGAAAATTATGTTCTAGAGGTGCGAACGGAGGAATGCATAAGATGCTTTACAAAGTAGATAAGTTTTTTTATTGGTAATTCTCAAAACAATTCGCGTTAAAACGATTTATAGCTATACCGATTATATTAATTTCAAATATAACCGAAAATAAATTTATCAATAATCTCATTTTATGGAAGGTGCTTTACCTTGATAACAGATTCGTAAATCGTATTCATTTAAATATTATCTTTATGTTTGTTTGATTATATTTTCCGGCGGAAAAGACATAATGCCATAAAAGTTATCAAGATGGCGGTGACAAGTGACAAGGTGACAGATGAGTTGTCAGAATATCTTAGCTATGTCGTAACGCGTTAAGATGACTCTGTCAAGGAATCCTCGTTGACGGATGGACCGTGAAATTTCTGACGACATATTCTCTATCTGGAATGGACGCCGAGGAGCCATACTCGTCAAAAATCATTTGGAATACGCGAATAAAAAAAAAATAAATCAAAGAGAAAAATCGGAATAAATATTTTTTCCCGATCGATTTTCTGATTTAATATTTAATCTCAGTTTTTCGATCTTTTCAAAAATTGCACAAAACAGGATAATGAATAAAAGAACTAAAACTGCATCCAGTTTTATTTTTCTACTTTTTAAATTCCAAATAAATATTTTTTTAAAATAAAACGTGTTTAACCGAAACGTTTTCTTACTTGACACAAATTTAAAACTTTTAAAAAACAATTTCGATGTAATAAATATTTCTCCGCTTCTCTCAAATGGGACAAAAAACTGCGTGCTGCTTGGCCATCATACTTGTTATGTTCTATCTACTGTGCCATGTTTCTCGCCTGTTAGACAGGATATACGATCCCATAGATCTTCTAAAGATAGACAAAAAAAAAGTCTTTTGAGCAAGGAAAAGGTAAAGATGAGAAAGAATAAGTTAAGGAAATTGAAAGCAATTAAACTTACCGAGGGACGAGTAAAAGTGACGTTAATTAGTTCTTAGAGATATCTAAAGGGTGCAGTATTTCAAGAGGAACTGCGTTAACCCCTGATGGGCTTGGATTCATGCTGAGTTTCAATATTGGTGTAAATAAAACTAAGATGCCCTCCAGAAATCGGAGAGTAATTTTTCTCTTCAACACGAGTAAACTAGGATCAAAATATATTGCGAGGAACAGTCTAAAAAGATTTATCAATCAACAGTTTTCTCTTAAACTGCCATCATTTATGTTTTATTTTTTAATTTTTATTAAACGACGGTTTGGGAATAAATCATTAGTTTAATTTCATAAATAGTAAGAAAACAATGTTTATGAATATTGTTATAAAAATTTACTTTTGGCTTCATCAATCGATAGATAACTTTACTATTTTTCTACAATCTTATTTGTTTTCACGTACAAATCTTCTTAAGTTAAGAATCTACAGATTATTTGGATTTTAACTCATTGTCAGGTGTTATTTTTCGAAGTTTGACTGCTTGTTCGTCAAATATTATTTCACTTAAACACAACAACGTTTAGTGTTTTTTACCAGATTTTTATCAGTTTGTAAACAACAAACGACGAAAGTTTTATTTGAATGTTACTTATAGAAAGTTTTAATCCTAACTGTAAAATGTCTGAACGACATTAACTGAGTTAAATAAAGACTTTAACATTCCCTATATCAACCGTTATTGTAGACACAGGTGGATAGGAGGTTCAACATCTTAGGTATTCTTTTTATCTGTTAACTTAAACCTCCCCCTCTTTCCGGTGGCAGGTCAAGAGATCATAATGCTGGTATGTAGACTACGGGTGGTCACATAGAACTGTGTACATAAGATGCTTTCAACACCCCAAAACAAACATAGAACCAAGTAGCAGAAAGAACTGTCCATTTCGGTGCCAACAATATGGAAATTGCATTTGGATATGGTTATATCATAGTTGAAATTACACAAACAGAATAGAAACTTTACAATTCTACTTAGCATAAAAGAAGACACGAAAATTAATTGAGTGAATTAATAAGTATTAAACATGTTGAACTTCATGCTTATTAATTAAAATTTGCATAATTTTAATTAACACTATTACAATATTTCACGTCCGTGTCGAATAATTTACATATTAAGATCTTCATTATGTCGTTAAACATCAGAATATTCTATAAATTAATTTACCTGAATATTTTGTATTTAACTAGACAAGATATATTTTCGTTTCTTTAAAAAATTACTAATTTAATTTTTAATAAATCTCCGGTTAAGTTGATGTCAAGAAAATGAAGCTAAAGTGGTTTCAGTTAATTCAAATTGGAATTTAAGTAAGCACGTATTACATCACGACCGAAACAAATCGTTCTGCACTTAAGTTAAAGACATAATTAGTACAACATGATTATTCTGTCCAACATTGAATGGTGAAGACTGTCCGAAATTGTTGCATTGTTCGGTTGGGCGTTGGTGCGTGAGCGGCCCATTACCGAGGCGGCAGTCACGTGATGCGTGACAACAGGTAGAACAAATCCTCTTCACCTCTTAACTATAGCAAAGATCTTCGATTTTTCAACAATAATAGTGACTAATAGTCCGCTGTCGTCACTTTTATTATCTAAACTGCTTCCAGGCATTATGCAGATATATTAAATATGTCTTTCGGATATCTAAAAATATCGGGAAAAAAGAGAGGGAAAATTGCAGGATTTTCGAGATTTCGTATAAGATTATAGGAAGATTGAGTGAAGCGCTTTTCGGTCACGTTTTCGATGGTTGATCGTGTATAGCCAATTAATTGGCTAGGAATTATCTAATTATCGTATTTAGCCCACCCAACGAGCAATTTCGTGGTAATTCCGATAACCTCTTTAAAGCCAACGGAGTTTTTACTTTAATACCGAACAATGTCAAACATTTTTTTCGGAACTTTTTTCAGTTAATTTCAGCAATTAACTAACGTTTTTAATCAATCATTTCTTTTCCTAAATGCGATAAGATAATGCAATTAATCCAAGATACACTTTACAACAATAATTTATTGATTTATTACACATTTAATTTAAATCGAAAAACCTTTATTATCCTTAATAAAAGTATGCTGTATCCGTAGAACCTTCGAAAAAACTCTAAATAAAATATTAACAATTAATTTCAATTATCCTAAAAGGAATCTATACTGACACGCAAAGAAAGACTTATTTTAGAATCGTTATCTAATTATCTATCACCTATTTAGAAAATAAAAAAAGTAAACATAAAAGTACACGTAGCGCTATAAACTTATACCGGTACTGTATATAGTTTTCTTCTTTTTTTTTAATTTTTAGTACAATCTATGGTGTATAGTAATAGAAAAATTGTTAACGAAATTATTTAAAAAGATAAAAAATTTTAATAAATGGGTCTAAACAAAATTACTGTATCAATTATTGCCACATAGACTACATATTCTATTGTTACGACTATGATTAATAAGATAGCGTATGGGATAAATGACATTCATTAATTCTGATAGAAAACATAATGTTATTACATCATATCTGTCAAAATAAATGCCTATTAAATAACACATTGTTTTTATTTCTTATTTAAGTTATAATATTTAACCGGGACAGTTTTTAACGAGTAAAACATAATCATTTTCTCTTTAAGTTGGTATCGTCGAACCTTTTTATTAAGTTTCGATAAAAAACGAAGGATATTTAAGTTATAATATTTAACCGGGACAGTTTTTAACGAGTAAAACATAATCATTTTCTTTTTAAGTTGGTATCGTCGAAGCTTTTTATTAAGTTTCGATAAAAAACGAATTATGTAGAATATAATCATTTAACAAGAGCTCAAAAAACACTTTCGGTTTAAAAAAGAATATGTATATACTATATTGGTTTTATTAATTGAAACTTGCGGAAGAGTATTACCCTCCAGTGACATATATCGAGATACGCTAAACTTAGGCTACGCACGTTTAACAATAACCAGGAACTAGTCGGACACCCAATTTATAATCTGACACCCAAGTGTGATAGGCCCTGATTTTTTCTCGAATAACAAAGAAAAAAAAACAAGATATTGTTGTGCAACATATGAAAAACTACTTTGGGCGCTGTCAGCTATCGACCCAAATTCTGCCTCCGTGATCGACAATGTTGCTTGTTCACCTGATGGAAGACTTATTGCTCTATAACCAGAACTGCAATACATAGAAATTTCTCAGTCGTTGACTTCGCAGCGGGCGAAATTCTGATTCACTGCACAGATACGTTGAAGAAGGATATATTAAGAAACTATCCTCGAATGCTCGAGTTTCTCTCAATCTGATTGAATCCTTCTTACACACGTGTTGCCAGAATTTACCTATAAGAATAACTTGGAGAAAGAAAAATAATTGCTCATGAAAATATATCTAAAGGTTCTATACGATTTCGGCAATTTATACTAATTTGCATTTGTAGGAGGGCTAAACTTATACATTCGATAATATGGTTGTGCTAATAGGATATAATTTCAATTGCATTAACTGGTAAAGCAGGTTTTGCTGATTGCAAATCATTGCAATGCAATAAAAAATGATTATGTTGAAATGTTATTTTGCAGAACTAAAATTAATTAGTAAAACAAGTTCGTTTATAATTTATTGCTGAAAAACAACTCCAGGTTAAAATTCTTTTTGCATTACTCGAAATTTTTCGCTATTTCCTCAGTTACTCATCTTTATTTATTCTTCCCTGAATAAGCGCTAAATTTATAATTCCACTATTCTTGTAATGACTATCTTTAAGTTAGAGAAAATTGCTTTTGATAGCCAGAGTGCTAATTCCAACAGCATAATTTTTAGCTTAATGGGTCAAAGTCAGTTTAATAAGAAAATTCCAAGTCAATAGAATACTCTTTAAATTCTATCTATTTGCGCTTGTTTTATGTCCTACAATTTTTTAATAATCTACTTATTTATAAGATATCAAATAATATTTTCTCGTTTTTAACAATTATATAGCATATAAATTTAGGAAAGAATCGAGATAAGTATACAGTTATCGAAAGTGGTATTTAAAGCAAAATTGCTGAAAGATTAAGCATGGTGTTTGATGTGCTATTCGCTTGATGTAACCAGGACATCGTCCGGCTTGGCAGGTGTTACATTAAAAAGCCAACAAAAGTGAATGGCCATTTTGTGTCGGAATCGAACAACATCCAATAGCAGCGGGGGTTTCGCATAGTTGAAAGCCTTTCAACTTGGGCGTTACCCTACACAATCTCAGACACACTATTGGAGAAGAGATGTTTATTGAAACTATTGTGAAAGTTAGGCTGTCAGCGTGGTAGTTATTGAAAAGACTACAGGGCTTTGGGTGATTTTTATAAAAGGCCTTTATTTAATGTCTTTGTAAGTTTATATGAAATAACCTGTTAGGTGAGTCATTTAAAAAGAACAATATACTTCTTTGTTCAAAGCCAGGATTCGGTTTGAAAACGTTTTGATGTTACAAAAACTCTATTTTGAACTTTGATACGAGTTACGCCTACGTTTAAGCTACTATTTTTCTATACAATTTTATCAATAATACATATAAATTTTAAAAATAGATCAATATTAAACGATAACGTAAACATATAAACTATAGACCTATATTGAGAACAAATAAAATAAAAACTAATCGTCTAAAAATAATATAGTTATTTATAATGTTGATATTTTTTAATCGACAATTTATTATGAAAATAATATTTAAATGAATTCATCTAGCGCTAAGAATGTCTTTAAAATTTTCTTTTTAATTTTTTAAATCGCGATATAGAAAAATCTTTATCAAAGATTTAAAGCTAAGTATGCGTAGCTTATATGAATTTTTCGTATAATTATAGAAGATTATAAGATAATAGGGATATTATGCAATTTTAAGGTGTGGGCTTATTGCACACGAATTAAAACAAGAATAAAAATGACCAGTAATTTTCGAGATAATTAACTAACTTTACAAAATTTATCATTATTATTTTTTTAATGTTTCGGCTTTAAAATAATTATTCAGGTTTTCTAATGATGATTTTTACTTCGACTGATGCAGGGTGAATCATCGTATGATGTCTGTAAATTAACCTACTGCACTTTTTTTCTGATTATTACCAATTAACATGCAAGAAAATGCAGTCTGGCTAAACAAAGTTAGAAAATTTCTACAGCAAAAAAATTTTTTTATTCTAATTTTCGAGATTAATGAGTATTTTATATGCTATGGACATGTTCAGGTCGCGTTGCATTTTATAAATATTCAAAAGTTGTATCAGAGATAAACTGTAAACAAAAAAAGATATAATAATTATTACAAGTAAAATTGAAGCTATTTTAAGAAGTAAACCAATAATTAAAAATAAATTATACTATCTTTAGATTACTTCTACTGTACTTTAATATGAAGATCGTACAGATTACGGTGGATAATGATATCGGACATTATTCTAAACAGTCTCTTTCTGTTTCGAATATTATCTTTATAATTGAGAGCCATTGATAGGCACAATGTTCGTTGCAAATTGAGCAATTCATGGGAGCATATAGGGGACATCAAAAATACAATAGGAAAGAAAACATAAGTTGAAGAATGATTAATGTTCTTTGGGTTGTCGCTCATTGACGAAAGATAAGACTATCTCATGGCTTCAATGACTACAACATTATGACTTCCTCAATCTTTTCACACCGCTTAATAATACCTCAACATTGATGATCGTATCGTCAACCCACGGATGAGATCCAGATCACTTATACTGATAACTAATGTTACATACAAGAAAAATGTCATGTTTAATCATGAAAAAACTTGAATGCCGCTTATTAATGTCATCTACAGACTGTATCATTACTTTATATGCCTACTCAACCGATACTTTATGCGGAAATCAAAGCTAAATCTACAAGTCAGCTTATTAAATATATATATACAATATATAAAAAGTCATCTAATGAGATCAGCCATTCAACACTTTAGACAAGTTACTATTCTTTTAATACTTATTTTTCTTTCGTCTAACATAATGTGACTCACCCATAGGTCAAAAGTCTTAAACACTGCACTCTTAAAACTAATGATGACTATCTGGATATTCATTTGCATGAAAATAGACACTTTTAAAGAGTACAAAACCTTTTGGTTCGGTTACTAAAGGGTCATGGTGGAAGTAAAGAGACTCCAAACGGTTATGTAATTGAGAAACGGGTCTTGCAAGATAGATACTGCACAGTTTAATAATCAACCATTTATCAGTTGCTGCATCGCGTGTTGCTTGATATGTCCTTTTACTCTGTATATAGAGGACAAGATGATGGAGGATCACCCGATTCACTGAATTTATGAGGACCAAGAGGGGAAAAACTCCATTAAGATGTCTCTTAAATGAACTTATTTCTGGTCATTTACATATTAACCGTTCTGGGACTCATCTAATATCACCATTCACCGTTAACCTGGCGATATAGGATATTTCCATAGTAATTAGCCATTAATTTAACTCTTTGATTAAAATTAAGTGTTGGTAACGGGTTATTATGACAAGATCATCCCTATATTCATTTTCGGAGAGAATTTTTGATGTTTGCTATGATGATTTATATTGCTTCTAGATTTTCCTGGTATCCCTTTTTACAGGAATGTTTGGCTCTTTAATTAATGTTTTTATAGAAACATTTTTCATTCTATGATCATGTCTGGAAGTTTTTGCCTGACATACTCGATTTAAAATGCATTTCCCTAGAGTAGCCTATGTTTAGTAAAATAATTTCCTCGTCTTTTAATATAAAATAAAAATAAAATTCATGCAAATTTACTGTTTTTATACATTATTTTTTAACGTTTAAAAAATTATATATTTGTAACGAAATTAAATATTGATAGAATAAAATTATTTAAATAGCGATTAGCTTGATATAATCTAATTAGTTTATTTTAAATCATTTATTCCTATCAGAAATCCAGTAAATTTTGGAAATAAAAATAAATAAATTCTTCAAAGCTATTTAAATAAATTAATATTGGTAACTTATAAAGCAAAAGTTTTTAGAGTTATAAGAATTTTATAAAAATACAAGCATAGAATTCAAAAATTACTTGAGTATGTACCCCTGTACGTATGATACAATTAAGTCATTTTTCTAAATATTACGAACTCCAGCATCATATTTTCTAAATAGATCATCAGAAGAGATGTAGTTGTTTTCAAATCTGTTTATTAACCTTTTAAGCATCTCTTTAACTTTTTTCTTGTAATAGCCTATTATGCCATCGACAGAAGATCTTACAGTTGCTTGAACAATCCTGTAATCAACAATAGATTAAAAAGCAATCACATGAAACGAAAAGAAGATTTTATGGTATGCAGAACATTAAGCTGTATGTAATCATGATATATTCATTTTTTTATACGCACATTTTTAAAAGATTATTTCCTAAGCCAGCCTTTTCGAAAATAAAGGAAAAAATATTATTAAGAAAAACGCTTATGTATAAAAAAAAATGTTAAAAATATCAGAATTTAACTCATAATTGAAAAGAATATTAATAAGAAAACTATTTTTATGATGGTCCCATTTACGAAGAAAAATTAGAAATTAAAATACGCGGTGAATTATTATTAGTTTCCTGACTTTCTGTACAGGAAGTAACAATGTAACTAACTGGTAACTGCAGAACGAATGCTAAACGTAGCACACAATCCACGAAGCAATTAATCAAAGCTCATGAAATCAATGGCAGAACAGATATCAAGTTAACATTCGAGATTTATGTTTACGTTTTATTCCGAATCCGGGAAAAATTTATCTTTTGAATTGATGATTCGTGTGAAATTTAGAATATCCGAATTTGATTGCCTCGTTCAAAGGTCAGCTTTTATATTTTTTTAATAAAAATTAATTTTAAGTTTCTATATTTGTTCTATATATGCATAATTAACCATATATGACTTGAAGATCTACTTGGCTTTAAAGTAATCTTAAAAAATAATTCAAAATGATAAATTTCCAGATTTTCAAATTTTTCTGATGTATTTGACTTTTATATCTAAAGTGTTTTATCATTTTTAAATGGAAAAATAATCTTATTATAATCTTTTTTATTGAAACTTAATTTGCATATTTTAAAACAGAGCAAACTATTTAAAATAATTCCGGTTCCTTTCACTTTAATTGAAAAGGGAATTCCCACGTTTGAACTGGAAATATTCAATTATATATGAAATGCAAACCAGCTTCTTGTTCCTTCTGTACATAATACAAACTTATTTTCTTCCGATTTAAAAATATACAAACACATTTAAATTATGAAAGATATTATATTTTCTATAAAAAATTAAATGAATATTTTTATATCGACTCTTCACTTATCCTGAAAATCCTGATGTAATCTATTTAAATTATTTTTTATTCTGCTTATTTTAGCTTATATTATATAACAAATATGGTAAATACATTAATTTTATTAAAAAAAGTAAATTTATAGATCGATACGATAATTTTATATGGGAAGTAAAGGTTCGATATAATTACAACTTTTATAGTATCGGTTATATAATTTAAGTGAAGTTTTCTTTATCTGTCGCAGTTTGACCAGTTCTATTAGAGACTAATATGTGGCTATTTACATACAAACACGCCCACCAAAAATAAAAGTACATGTCGAGCCTACTCGTAGATAGTCAGTGATAAATTTCGATTGTTCCAACAACCTTATCCAAGTGCGGCGCCAGCAAGACGATCGTATCTTCTACAGTCCGGATTTCGTTCTTCCAAACCTTAATAGAAAAACTGAAGGAAGATCCACTGCTTTAAGATGAAGGTCCAATTAAATGCCACGAAAAACCTTTTTACTCTAGCACACACAGGAAACTCATAAAATTTATTTTAAAAAATGAATCAAATCTGAGATTTCTTTATCAGAATGAGATAATGGCCCATGCTCTGAATGTTTATATCTTTTTGATAGCGTAATATCGAGTTTAATTTTCTAATAAAAATGTTGATGGAAAAAAATCTCTTCTAATTATTTTTTTTTAATATATTCATAACGACTTGTAGCTTTAACATAAATGCATTATTATGTTAATTATTCCTCATTAATTTTATGGTATTTATAAATCATCTGTATACCATGGTCACGCTTGGCAGTTTATATAAAAAAGGGGCATTCGAATCATGTAAACTTACTACTGCATGGTCGTTATCTTTCAGCCAATGGGTTACCGATAGAAAAACTTGTCATTATAACATCTTCAGAAAAAACAGTAGACAGGTAATTAAGAAAGGTTTGGTTTAGTTTACTGTACATGCGAGACTCGAATCTTGATCCCATAACTAGCCTACGTTGCAATCATTCGCTGTTTTCTTGTTTTAAATGTTAAATTTTTCAATTTAAAATAATATAAACAAAATTATGAACTGGCTTCACTACTCCTGTAATTATAATCGAATGTTACAAATCAATTACATTCGATTATGTAGAAAATAACTTTTTCCAATAGTATTATTATTGATCTTACAATTATAGCGTTTTTATTATAAAATAAATCATTTTAAATCAACATTTTCTACAGCAAAAGTTAATTTTAAGTTTAAAAAATATATATAAACTTTCATCGATGATAAGTAACATTATTATCTTTTTTTTACACAAAATGAATGTGATATCATTCAAGTGTGACCAACAGACTTTTTATAATTCTGCAGCCATGTTATAACAAAATTACCTAGTAAATTCACATTTTACAGTGGTTTAAGTTGAATAACAAGATAGGGCCTATAGGGTAGTTGAGAGGTTTTTTCTTAAAGTATTTTCAGTCAGAATAGCAACAGACGTATGATATGTATAAGCATTACATAGATTATTTTCGTAAAAATTAATTAAAAATTGTTTAAAATTTCGTTTAAATGATGATGTGCATCAATTATTAAATTAAAATTATAAAATATAAATAATTCAATTCAATGGGTGATTAAATGGGTGAATCATTAAATGTTTGAAAGGATAAAACGTTAAAGGAAACGAAATTATATGTTTATCCATTCTGTTGTAGTAATGATATACTTTATAATAAAGTATAATAACTTTGCAAGATTATAAATACTCTCGATAACTATTCATAAGCTTGTAGAACACATTGATCGAACGTATGGATATCTATTAAATTACTTTATACATAATGATAATTGTAAAATAACATTTTTATCAATTTTCTTAATTTATTGAGGGCACATATAGGAGGCAATCTTAAATTCCAAGTGGAAATAGCAGCTATTTCCCTCATCTTCGACCGTTTCTTCTCAATCAATCGCCCAGCAGACCAACGAGGCCCCATAAACCGTTCCGTCAAAACCACATAGCTCTCCGAGTGATTATATGTTATTACTAGGTTGTCCGTGTCCATTTATTTAACGTAGCAAATGTGACCAGTCAAAGGCAACAAGTATTGAAGTTCGAGATAGTAAAGTAGAAAAAAAAACGGCGTTAATTTTTTCGACCCTCTGATTAATAGATTGTCCGCACAGATAAGATAACTCGTGATGGGAAACTCTCCATTAATCACAGTCGATGCAGGCAACACGGATGATTCGGCGACAATCCCACAAAACGAGTGTGCGCCTTAAATGAGTGTGCCATGCAAACACGCGACCGGTGTGGTGCCTCTGGTGTAGCGACATTCTCTCTGGCCTTTGCCGACTCCTTAAGGGCTCTTTCGCTTCTTTCGGGACATCCATGACAGACGAGAAATCGATTAATGAATTCCAAACAATTGTCTACCAGAGGGAGGGTATGTTGCGTGTCCATGTGGAAGTGATTGAATTCTCTCCACCCTTTACCCTCGGGCTCAGACCTGTCGTCGCTTGTGTCACCGCGGTGCTGTCCTATGGGGTACTAAGCGGGGATCCATCTTTATCTACCTAAACTTATAAAAATACAGTATACACTTCTCAAAACATATATATTAGAAATAACTATAAAAATGCTGTATATCTTACGACTTTCCTCAGTTTCATAAGCACACACGTACATCTATAACTGTTATAATTTGATAATGAATAAATAGTTAGTTGTAATAACTGAGATTTTACTGTAGAAATGAAAATAATTATGTTTTAAGAATTAAGAATGAAAATTTAGAGAATTTTCATTCTTAATTTCATTTGTTTTAAGAGAGGATATATAAAATATTATTATTCATTTTCGAATACGATTTTCATTTTTCTTCTACATGTAAGTTAAATATAGAATTGTAAAAGTACATTATTGAAGAATTCTAGGACAAAGATATTTATAGTTTTAAGAAAGATAATCATACTTCACTTAGGTTGAGATTTGAAAACATTATAGTATTTCTATCTTAAGTTATGAGAATGAAGAATGCAGATTTAAATTAACTATAAAAAAAGAGAATTTAAAATCGGTCAGTATTGTTCAAATTTCTAATAACGATGATGAATTAATCTCTTCGAGACCTATATATTAAATTTAATTATTATAAATATTTGTAATCTAACCTAAATCTATAATTAATGTTTACTTTAAACACAAAGTTTGACATGTATTTGGTATGAATGTTAAATGTTGGCAGTGGAAGTAAGAATCTTCGGCGACCTTTTGTAGTTTTTGGTGTAAATGATAAATGGACGATCTGGCAAAATAGTCAGGAAGGGATATTAGTGGTAAATGTTGGCTACATGACAACGCCATCCAGAACAAACAGATCGGAGAGGAACAATGACAAGCATACAACACATGATAAATGACTGTTTGTTATAGGCATTATTTAGTACGATCGGTATATTGATGTTAACGATAATATTAATTAATGTTCGTGTCAGTTTTATAATTTATTTATTTAGTAATATTCTCCACGATAAAATGGAATTGAACAACTAACTCGCTATACGTTATTATCAAGAAAGATGTGCTTGAAATTACGAATGAATCGTTCTATAGAATTTCCATGTTCAAAAGTCGAGACTTTATAATTATATCAAAAAAAGTAGCACCTCATTAATATTATAGGAGTCGCCATTAGAGATACAAAATGAAGTGAAAAAACTTGAAAACGTGACATAAATCTCTTCGGTTTATTGATATTCCTTTATGTATTTCCCTCATAATACGGAAAATGGTCGGGGTTTATTGTTCTACATAGTATACATTTAATTATTTTTTAGAAAAGAAAATTATATGTTTGAAACAGGAAAGAACAATTATTTTTAATACATATATTTCCGTAAACAATGTAATAATATAGAGAGAGATATTGAGAGAAAGTATTCTATTTATCACATGAAAGAGATATAGATACGAACAAACTATAAGAAAAATTATATTGAGTAATTGATACAGTCTAATCAAAAATTATTTGAAAATTAATCTAGAATTACATTTTTTCTTTAATTTATCTCTTTATATTAATAAAATTCTTTAGCATACACGAAATACTTTAGAAAAATTAAATATAAACCATCAAAATGCCTGAAAGAATCTAAAAGATGATTTGTATGCGACGCCCATCATATAGCTATAGATTGAATATCTTGTCGACTACTAACTGCGTTTTTCAATGACCCTGTTAATGAAATGACTTATCTTCTTAATGAAATATCTGCCTCTTTCCGTGGATACTGTTTCAGATAGGACCAAAGTGTTTGGTTTGATCTCCAATCTAGCGCTGGTGCGTCCCTATGGCAAACTGTGATGAGAATAACAATCGCCGTTGAAAGATTACAAAATTGATAAAATAACGCAAACTTGAGTGTTTTTAGTTCAGAAAATATTAATTGTTAACATATCTAACAGGTAACATTTATTTACTTTTAAAAAAATTCTAATCTAATTTGATAAACTAGCTATAAATCTGCATTTTACTTAAGTAGAAACAGAAAAAATAACAAGAAAACATCTTAAAAAAATAAATCAATCAATTAAGTCAAATTATAAGATTAAAGTTCTCTTTTATAAGAAGAATTCACGATTAGGTATATTTTTTATTATTTTTAAATTGTTTATATTGAAAAACTTCTTAAATTACGTAAGAACAAACAATAGAATTCGGCTTTCGACAAAGTGGAAACTAATTAATAGAACCAGAACTTGAACACATTTGACGTAATTTCTCACGATTGTTTCTATTGAAAATTGAGCAAGTTTTTGTTTAATCGTGATGATTCTCTTTATAAAAAAATTCTATCGGCATCTTTAATGTTGATCGAACCAGAAGATAAAATATTTCGATATATTTTTTTTTAATCCTTTTTCTTAAAATTATAATGAAACTATCAAGATCATCTTTAATAGATAACACATTAAGGAATGCAATATATTATTTAAAAAAATTTTTTTAAGTGTTAATTTACTTATTAATTAAATAAAATATGTTAGAAAAATAGACATAAAAAATTTAAGATTTTATATAGGTCTAATATATTCCTATAGACATTACATATTGGAACATTAGTTTCATATGCCATTCAGCACACGAAGGGGATATATGATACAGAATCAATTATTATTTTGGGTCAATTGTGCAGCTAATTTTTCAATTACGAAGTATCTGTGTTAATGCATTGATCAACGATTCATTGATAATCTGCGAGTTTATGAACCGCATTTCCTCTACCTGCCGAGATGCCATTAACCCATTTCGAGACATGGGTGCCGATATAAAAATGCACGACAACGGGAATAAAAATGGGTGCATAGATAATATCTAACATAGTGAACAAATACCACCCTAAATTCCCCTTTCTCTACAGCTTCCTTCTTTTACTTCCTCTATGTGACACTCTCAAAAAATTTCCATTTTATTGACATTAATTATAATTTATTCACGCTGCGGTTTGATCGGTATCTTAAAACACATTTATTTTTTCTTTTTTACTGGAGAAATATTTATTTCGTATTTTTCGTCTTTCATAATCTAGCACTTTCGAAATAGTGTAACTATACTAAAGAGAATTAAACATATTTAAATGGGCTAATAAACATAACTTTTGCTATTACTGTGTTTTATTTTTCAACTTAAAAAAAAATACTAAGAAACAAGTCTAAATATAAAACTGCAATTTACTTTACAGTTGACACAATATTATTTAAGTTGCATGTAGCGAAAGAGGAGAACGACATAGAATAAAACATTGGATATCACTTTTCACGTCACTTTTATCTAAGTGGTTACAGCTAGAAAAAAGGTATAGGAGAAAAACTTTATTATCTGTTCACGATACTCGATTTTTTTTCCATTTCCGTTCACCCTGATGCATAACGAAACATGAAAGAGACGTGGCAATAATAATCAATAAATATGATATTAATCACCGGATTAAAAAAGAAAACAAAACAGATATAGTTATCTGTGTATCCGCATGAAAACTAAGAGCATTTAATTAAATAATGTAATACATAAATAATGAAGTGGAGTTTTTCTCCTACGATGTAGTTGTCACATGCGTGTCTGGTGCAAATTCCCAGCTAGAGAATGGTGATGCAGTCCTGTAGTCGGACTGGTGTGAGACAAGTGACACGTATGTTGCCAAGCAACTGGCTGAAAGCGGCGCCAGTTCTCCTCGCCTCAGATGAAGTATTGGACGCAAAAGGGGAGAAGGGGGTACAACTCGGGTCAAAACTGTTTTCGACTTTAATGAAAGACTGTAATGGGACATCCGTAATTACATCCAGACATTGGTACCTTAGTGTGGAATTAATGCGTATTAAACATCACTACGTCGCATCAATCCAAGGACCTTAATACCAGGTTGCCTTTAGCAAAATAATCTGCTATAATAGTAAATGTGTGTCTGTGATCCGTACAAGTGTACGCCTTTCTTGCTATATACAATCATTATTAAATCTAATATTATCATTTTTAATTTATTAAAATAGCTTAAGAACTATTTTATAAATGACATAATTACCGAATGAATAATTTTTGAATAATATCAGTTATAAAGTCATCTTGATAGAGGATTTAATGATACTTTGATTTTAATACTCTTTTTAAATGCCATAACTTTTTTTTTTTTTTGTTTCGGGCCTATAGATATGGGTTTCTGGAATGGAATATTTAGGTTTAGAGTTTCCTAAGGCTAATATGTTTATATATATATTGTTTTACGGGTTTTGAATACAATCGTATGATAGTTATAGGCAAAATTTTCACTTAAAATGCGATAGGTTGATAAATTTTTAATTTAATATTTATTTAGATGGTTGTTGTATGGCTGAAAAAGTTGGAAAATGAATTAAATGGATTTTTATCTGTAGAAAGATTGGTTTAGGAGTTTCAACTTCAGGAAAGGGTGACAGATGTATGATATCTTCAGGAAAGGGTGGCACAGTTTGATCTAATCTTCGAAACTGGTTTGTCATCATTGTAAGTATAATTTCAATAATCTTTTTTGTTCTTCTAGAATTAAATAATTCAGCGAAAAAAATTTACTGTTATTCGGTATTAAGAAACATTTTTTTTTTTTCCTTTCTGCATCATTATAAAAGTTAAATCACTTTTAAGATTTATTTATTATGCAAGATTCTTGTTCGCTCTCTTTAAAATGGGCTAAGCCAAGCCAATAAATTACGTTATCTTTACAGTTTCGTTTAATAAATCATTTGCGTAATTGTTCGAACAAGAACAATACGTTTTAAGAGTTGATAATCAAAGATCGAAAAACTATTATTCAGGCTTTATATCGGACATAACAATGGAAGTGTGTTATCACTCAGCAGGAGGACCAAAAGTAACCTTCCCACGACCTATTCTCACCTAGTGACAGCTTGACCCACTGCCCCTACTTATAGGACATTTTCAACAGGGGCACACAAATTCTACATCATTATATTAATTTATGTGAAAAAAGTAATTCGAAGAATATAAATTTATTCCGTTTAAAATTATAGAATGAATTCGAATTTCTGAGAAACTGTAGATAATTTCATAGACCTATATAAAGTCGTTTAAGGCCTATATGGTTACTATTGATCCATAATTATCTCATAATTTTATTCTAAGTGTTTATAAATAGGCGGAAAACGAAAGCAAAATAATATTGAACTTCCTGGTGCCACTGGATAATTTATTAGAAATATTATGATGATAAATTGGGCAGTTCGTCTTTCATTTACTCTGAAAAAAATTTAAACATTTTTAATCCTCGTGAAATAATTTGAATCAATAATTTAACATGGTTTTAATATTTAATATTTCATATTTAAATAATTTATAACCGTTTAAAACGGAAAATCGCATGATTCTTCTCAATTAATCAATAACGGATATTGAACTTTCTCATTTTGCATCAAGTATCTAACCTGAAAAAAATTATCTTCTTTTTTAAATTTTTATTCGCTAAATAATTAATTTTTCTCCCTTTATTTGCAACTAATAAGAAAAGAGAACAAGAATGAAAAAAACTAAATACCAGAAGAAACGAAATGTAAAAATACGAAATTTATATCCGTGCTGTTTCAAAAATAATGTAAATAATATAAAATCACTAATTTTTTGTTTTTCTGAGTTATCCTAAAGATATATTCAAAAGAAATTTAAGCAACTTAGCTTGGGAGAATGAGAAGGATCTGTTCTGCCGTAAGTTTTATAGATTACATAAAACTTGTAATTAAATTACAAATTAAATAGATAAGGATATTTCATTGATTAAAACTTATTTTTACAGTAAAGAATAAACTTTCGATATGCTTAAAGAATTTAATGAAAGTCTTATAAAAATATTCGTGAACTTTACTTTCGTATACGATAATATTTTGATTTATTAATGTGTGTTTATTAAATGATGAATGTTTCCCATTTTTGTTAATAGTCCGAATTAGTTTATAGACCTTGATTATAGTAAGATTTTAATGTATAAACTCATTCTACTGAATGACAATTCACATAATAAAATCAGACCTACATAAACAGTCATTCATTTACAAATAAGTTTTTAGAAATTCGCCAATATATTTACTTCTCCGAATAAGAAGAATTGAGCATTGATTGCGTATTGTGGTCTACGATAAGACTATTAAGAAGTAAAAGCTGACAATTAAGAAGTAAATACTTATTATTAAATTATTGATTTTTTTATCCCTACTTTTATTGATCTTTATACACTTATTCATATTTTCCATTTAAACTATTCATAATCACGAACAGTCTGCTTTTCATTACTCAGTTTAATATATAATGCTAAATTGTGATTCTTCGCACTAATTATTGATAAATTATATAAAAAAATAAATTGCTTAAAGAAAACTTAATAAGAAGAAACCACATGACTACATTTAAATCTTTATTTATATTAAAAACCAAAGGCAAATTAAATATAGTTAATTAAAGAATTTTAATTGTAATCTATAAATAATTTTTATTAATCATAATTAGTTATTTTTTTTTAAATTAGTAAAATATATTTTAAATATATTAATATTTATAAGAAAAATGCAAAATTATAGGAAAATATTCTAATTTACATTGCAATACAATAATTTTTCGATTCAATAATTTTATTTGAAAATTCATCAGAATTGATAAAGATAACAGTTTTATATATAAAATATTTTTCTACAAGATCGTGAGTATTAATTGAACTTTCAAAATTTGTAATTTGAAATTCATAGATTTTCATTTTTAAATTTTTAGGTTTGGCCATAGAAAATATTAGAATAATAAAAGTTTTTATCATTTACTAAGTAACGATATGGTTATACTTTGCAAAACAGAAAAGCCTTTCAAATGAGAACAATTATGCTTATGTGTGATAAGATGATGCAAAAGATATCTAATTTATAAAAGTTCGGATCGCGATCCTCTTATAAGCGGCATCGCAGAAAATTTAAAACTTATCGATATACAATATTTTAGTTAAATACTAAAAAATAATACGCTAAAATTAAATTTTGAAGTAGTTGATAACCACAGTAGAACACTCAAAATTTAATTTCTTCACAATACTTATTTAACAATTTACAGACAGACAGAGATATGAACAGAGTGACTGACACTGTAATGTAAACACAGTTTACATTAGACTGTTTTTATATAGAAATGTTAATAAGAAGGATTTCATATCATATTCTTAAAATCATGTTTTCTTCTAATGTTTTAATATTTCTTTGAAAAATATTCCTAATAGAAATGATATTTTTATATTAAAGTTCAAATTCGAGATATAGAAATTAATTCAATAATTATTTTGAGATTATAAAATTTTAAGTAAATGAGTGAAAATATTTCACTGGACTCATCATTTTGATCACATGATTTCTTGAAAATATACTTATTATTATTTTCTAGGAACTAATTTTTTTGGATAGCTTATCATTAACGTAATATAAAAATAAATGTCTATTTATGTTAACATTAATTGCTTTCGTTTTTTATAAAAAAAAATATCATTTAAGCAAAATTTGTTCTATTATCGCATACTAGAATAAATTTTCAAAGAAAATTTCTCTTTGAATAGTCGGCATATAATGTTTAAATTTACCATTGCTTCATATTGCAACAGGTAATGTTCGTTCTGTCAAAATTTGACATCTTTGTTAGCATTCTCATAAAGATTCACTTTTTTTTTTAATCCGTCACTTTTCCTTTTCAAACTAAAATATAAGTGAAAAACGTATATAAATTAATATAAAAAATTAATTTAAAAAAATTCATAAATATTTTAAAACAATTTCGAATAGTGCCAACAAATTTTTCATTTTTATAAGGAACTCTTAAAAATGCTTGATAAAATCAATGTGTTCTATTAGTTAATTAAAATTAACTGGTTAAAATTAATAGGCATAATAGACATTTTTACATCAATCACAAAGTCTTATTTTTAATTTTTTTGATCACTTTGATGGAAAAATGTCCTTGAGAGTATAATCAATTAATCTCAATTCGACATAGACTAACGTAAATGACACGATGTACTCATAAATTAAAAGAAAGTAGGAAAATTTGGGAAAATTAGGAATTTAAACAGAATTAAAGTCGTTGCATGATAATCTAATAGGAATAAAGAATTGGCAACAAAAACGTTAATGCAATATCTTAAAAATTATTCTTTATTTTTTAAACAAAAAATATTCATTCATTTATAATTATTTTTCCAAAAATAGCATTATTCTTATCTATTGTAATCTATTAAAAAAAGTTATTTTTTATAATCAGTAATAGCATAATAATTTGATAGTAGAAATAAAATAAAATTCTCACAAAGTCTAATCGTATTTTAAGTACTAAAATAAATTGAAAAACGGATTACAATCTCAATATATTAAAATTTAAGAGATCACAAAATTAATCTCTGTTTTTTTTTATATACTTGGAAAATGATACAATCGCAAAGAAGTAGATAATGGGTTTTCTAGGGTAATACTCGGTTAGAAATGAAAGCAAAAGCCAGTGATTCAAGGAAAGATACAAGTTAAATAAAAAGTGCAGAAATGTAAATAACAGTGAATAGGGAAAGAAAAGAATTATAGGTATTACGAAAAAATTCCTGGTAAGAAAGAACCACAATATTAATGAAATTCTCCAAATATTTTCTCGAATTCAGAAAAATTTTATAAAATAATTTTTAACTGATAGGGTAACTTTTATGCCAAATTTATAAACTTTATATTTTTATTACATGAGATTTAAAATAAAAATAATTTAAAAATGACAATACAGTAATAATCATAAGTGACGACAGATAATCATGTATGTGATAATCCTGCCAAATTCCAATCTTAAATCATTGAAAATAATAAAATGTGCAATATTTAAATATATTTTTAATAGACTTTTTTTGAAAAAACGAATTAGTTTTAATTGCGTACATCTACACTTGACATGATATTGAGACCATTTTGTGTTGTTATAGTTACATAAGTCTATTCACAATTAAATCATTAAATTAGTTGTGAAATAGGTCTATCGTCGTGAATAAAAAAATTAACTGATAATACCTATGAGTAATTTCGCATCCATCAGACAACTTAACTGTTTATTTGAATTAACTAGAAGGGTGTGGCTATCGTTATAATTAATCAATCAGCTCGATCCACATATGTTAACGTATTGCCATTTTAAAAACTTTTATTCTCATTTAACTTCGAATAAATCAAACTATTTAGTAGACGTCCCATTTTTCGATTCAAAAACTCTAAAAAATCAATTTATTTTATAAAAATTCATTTTTAAAACATATAAAAGTTGTTCTAAGTACAATTTATTTAAAATAAAAGAATAAATCAATTATACATCTAAGTTGTTTTTTATACTTTGAATCAAAACGATTAAAGAAGAAAACTATCAAAAATATTTAGAGCCTAAACATTGTGGGAAATGTAAAACATTTAATAATTATTAATACAGTAAAAATCAATAAAGACATTTTTTTATCATAAAGTTTTCTCAAATTCTTAATTCATGCAATTGTAAAAAATATAACTCTAATATAAATTAAATAAATCATTAAAAAATTATAATATTCGAGTATGACGGTTATAGTATAACTTATGTACTTAAATATATTGCAACATCATAGAATATTAGGGATATAGTTTTAACTTTATGGGATTTCTTGAACTAAATAAACATTTTGCCGCGCCCATACTTATAATAATAGACAATGAAAAATATTTACCACAAATAAGTTAAAGTAATGATGTTTAAATTACCATGTTTACAAGTCGTTTAGATGCATAAAATTTTAGATGTTCTTATCGGTTATTTGTTCTACTTAATAGTAGCCTACACAGTAATTTTTACAGAGAGTAAAAATCTGAGTTTTCAGTGACAAAAAACTTTTATTTTAAGAATATTGTTGTGGAAACCGAGTAATGGGTGAAAAACTGTCGACATTAAACTCTATATCCATTTATAGTAAAGAAAGATAACCTGGTTAACTTTTATCTTAAGTTTTATAAATAAGTTGAATAACTCAAACTGTCGAGAGTTGTTATTCTTCCGCATACCAAAGGGTTCAATCGAAACCCTAAAACAACTCCCGAGGGTTACATAGCGCTCATGATCATCCGAATAGTGTCTGCGAGCAGCTTATTAACCTCGCTATGTAAACCCAGCGGAAACAATGTAAATAACTGGTTGTTTTTTACAGCAGTCACGACGTGGCTATTATTTTGGGAAAGAAAACGGCCACGTGCGACCACTTCTTCCGACTCTATTCTTCCATTGTAAAGTCGGCAACACAAGGGATCTTATTGTTCCCACGGCTTCTCTTACCATCGACCCCGACCCGACGGGTCCTACATTCTCTATTTAGAGCGGGAGGGATAGTAGGTGCGGCTAGAGGTCAAAGGTTAATCCGACATTGCCACGCTCCTTTTTCCCGTTGCGAGATAACCTGCTTAGACTATAAGCGTTGATGTCACCATTCTCGCACTAATCTGGCACCCTTTCGATACAACCCGGTTCCTGAGACCATGTCGTTTATGAAATGTTTCTCAGAAGGTATCAAAACCCGTACTTAAATTTTTATATTTTTCAATATAATCCGGTCCCCGACACAATGATGTTTATTAAATTTTTCTCAGAACGAATCAAACTAGTGGTTAAATTTTTATATTTTTCATCACAAAACAAGTAATTTAGCCCACCAGGATAATTATTATCTCGTATACAAAATACTTGCTCTTAGATTCTTAAAGGAAATTCTACGGCTATTATATTCAATTTAATGTTTCGTTTAATATAATATTTATAGTAATGTTTACAGTGTAAAAAGTCGTATAAGCAGCAACCTACAGTCAAAGGTTACAGGTTAACAAGGGTCGAGGCAAAGGTGCTACTGACCTATTTCTAGTACTTCCGTAGCCAAAATTGAGGACTTTCGGCTACACTTTAGCAAATACACAAATAGCAAATTTGTTGTATGTTGCTAATGCATTAGAATAAATTATGAATTTAAAGAGTTAATATATAATTAAGTTTCTATTTAAATTGCAAATTTCAGGATGTAACAAGTAATTTAAACGAATCTCGTTAAATAAGAAAGCTAGTCACTACTTATAAATGCTTATATTTTAATATGATGTAATTATAGATCTTAAATGAGACGTATGTATTATACATTACTGATGTTCAACATATCATTAAATATATTTTGATGTTAAAGGTTTTCTATTCATAATAACAATAAAGGTTATGTTTTTATTAATTTTCTCTTAACAAATATCACTTTTGATTATTTTATGCTAATTAAAACATTAAATTAATACTATATATTGTTCTCGAGAGTTATTGCATAATTATGAATTAATGATACAAAATAAAAAAAATTAAACTATATTTTCAGTCGTTATTTATTTTGCATTTATTAAAGTTTGACTTAGAAGTAGTTATTTTGTTTGTTTAGCAAAGTTATATTTATTTTTCAAAAATTTACATGTTATTTTATTTAAAAGATAAACAGCTCTTTGAATAAAGTTTGTTTTCCTGAAAGGTTTCAAGGTCTTACTGAACAGCAAACTCCATCGAATAATGAATTCGGTAATTATTCTTAGCACCCTGCGAATATGTAACGGGGTTAACCTGCATGAGGTTGACATTTTTGACAATCATGCTCCACCCTAGAACGCTTTCTGAGCGGCAGAGTTACGCCTGCTCCACCCTCCACCCTCACTTTGCAGCACAAATCTTAAAGAACATTTCAACATAATAGCGTCCACAACTTTTGATGCGTAATAATTTGTATGCTCTCTACGTTTTGCTCTTTATTTTTTTTTTCATAACTCTTTAAAATATTTCTGAATATTTCTTTCTGTATAATTTATATGAACCATTTCTTTCATTTCGTTCATTTTTAGTGATACAATTGGAGATAAGTTAAAAAAAAACAATAAAATTAACATAATTATAATTTTAAAAAATGAAAATATGTCATTATACTTTAAAATTTTTGTTCGAATTTTTTGCAATTATTCGATGGAACGTATAAAATACAATAGAATTATATTTTACTTTATCAATCATGCCTGACCAAAGGAGCTCAAAACTGATAATCGGCAATGATTATAGCTTATATATATATTTTTTTTTCATTTTAAACATTATTTTTTTCTTTATATCTTTCGTTTTAATGTCTACAATAACAATTTTAAAATATTTTCTCGATTTAAGTTTCAAAAAAGTGGTTTTTGGTCTCGTAAAAACTCATGGAAAGTTAAGATCCATTTCTCGTTATTTTTGTTAACCCCAAGGGCAGCAAAACACATTCTATTATAAGTGATTATCATATTTGAAATCTGTTTGTCAATCATGATTGCAAAAGTGCGATTTGTGTTTCTAGATTGGCCTATGGCATTAAACGTGACCACCATTTAACGAGTACGCTTCACCAAACGCGTGGAAAACGAAAACATCCGAAATGTAAGGACTACTTTTCTTTTTTTTATTATTATAAGACGATCGGCGAACGTGAACCATTTCTGTCAATGATATTTTTCAGCCCGAGGTATTAATGCTTTTCTCTGGATAACTATACCTAAACCACGAATGGTTTTTCTGCAACATGGCTCGCAGTGATAACTTGACATCTACTGTAACACTTAGACTCATTCGTCTGCCCAACAGAATTACAATACCGACGGCGTTGTAATTTATTGCATTGCTTGGACGTTTGCTGAATGACAGAGGTACATGTCTCCTGCAGGGAAAACGTGACATCAGAAAAATCTCTCTCTGGATGAAAATGTTTCGTTTAAACGTTGTTGTTATATTACTACTCATTATTCATTCTAAAAAAATAATTTTATTTCTGTTCTTTCTTCAACTGTGTTTTGTAATTTTTAATTTATTATTAGACACCTACAAAGTTATTTATTTTATTGGCATCACTTTGATTCAGTACGAACAAAATAAACATATAATTCTACAGGTAAAGCGAAAGACTTATAATAATTAAATCTTCGGTGGTTATGATTTATAATAGTACTTCTTAACCCATGTAGCGATCCCACTCGAGTTCTTTAAATGAATTGCTTAGTCATAAACATTAGACTAATAAATCTCTCTTCAATTCAAATTCAGTAAATATTCCATGATTAAAGTTAAGATTTTTAGATAAACTATGAAATTTATGTCGTCTACTCAATGTTTGATATATTACGGCCAAAATTAATGCCCAATCCATACTTTTAGGAAGCCATAAAACATTTAACCGTAGATTTTATTAAAATACAAATTAGTTATTTCTAAATAAGACTATATTCGTTTAAATTATTTTAAGATTAACCCTTTATTAAGAAGAAAAACATCATTAAACATAAAAAAAGTGGAAAGTACTCATCAATATATGAACTGAATAGAAATTGCTTGAACTTAGCAATTATTTAATTCATATTTTTTATTTATTTAACTATTATATTTTTAATTTGATTTTAACATTTAATACTCAATGTCTCGAATATAATATAAAAAATGAACAAAGTATAATTTGAAGTGCAGAATATATTATTAAATTTATAGTAATTTAGAATAGAGTGTTTATGAGAGCGAAAGTTGTGCGTGTATGGAACAACTTCCGAAAAAATGAACTTAAATGTTATTGAACTGTTTACCGAGTAAAAAAGCCTGTAATTTGCCTGCAGGCTATGTACTTTATTCAAGAACTATAGGTTTACACGTTTATATTGAGACCCTTCAAAGAATAAGTTGGAAATACAAGCCTCTCTAATAGCCCATCATCCGAAAATTTTAACATATACCGAAGTTCAGAAATTAAACAGTTAAATAATCTGATTAATTATTTGCCATTTTGATTTAATTTAAGTTTAAAATAATTATAAGAAATTTATAATAGAAATAGCTGCAAATGTAATGTTTGTATAGATCTATAAAATGCGATTTATCAATGAAATCACTGTTGATTTTTCCACTCAAGTTTTATGAATTCATTATTTTTTTCTAGAAATATATGCCACAAGAAAATTCATATTCTCAATGAAGATAACTTTATCAAATTTATTACAAATCTTATATTATTAAATATGTTTATCAATTTTTGAAATTTTTATTGGAGAAATTTTATTTTAGAAAACTTATTACTAGAAGATCTCCAATTTTGCAAGAAACATATTTCAATTTACCATATCCAAGTATAAAATTCATTAATCATCCGGCATTTATCTATCCCTTATAATTATATTTTCTAAAATAATAATAAACAATAAACGTCTAGTTATTAATATCTATTTATTGCTAATAATATAGGGTTATATTTATTACTTATATATATATAGTCACACAATATCTGCAATAAATACAAGCTTCTTAACTGTAAATATAATTACAGTATATGCAATAAATATAAATCTATTGTTATAAGTAATGAATAGTACACAAATAGACGACTTATGCTTATTTTATAATAATATATTTCTGGTTATAAAGAGGAAAAGGAAAACTTTATCTAGAGATTTCTATATGCAATTACCAAATAATCTATATTTGCACGATCGAATAACAATAATAAATATTTCTATTTGATAAGATTATATTTGCAATGTACATTTACTATCTACAAATAGAAAATGTAAAATTTTCCTATTTCAGATATTAATAGTAAATATGGTCATGGTTTATCTCATTGTGTACGTATACTTAATTCCATTTAATCATAATTATTATCGTACTTTTATGGTATTTACTCTATTTTAACATAAAATATAATAAATACAATAAAACACAAAATGGATCACATAAAATGAATTTTTGTTTAAATTAAATATTAAATAACAATTGCAATATTTTTTAATATCTTAATTAATTTTTTAATAAATTATTTTTATATCAATCATTAAATTTTATTCCATAGTTGTTATCAATATATTTTATTTGGTTACATTCAAAATTATTGGAACATCAATGAATTAATAATGTTGATATTATATTTTGCTAGCAAGAGTTCCATCATGATGTGGATACCCGTAGACAGATAAATATTGCATTTTATAAGTATAGATATTGCATGATATTCTGCTCTATTGTATTAATATATACTTACAATCCTCACTCTCGATGCAGCGAGAGTCAGGAAATTAAGATTTGAAAAATGTAAATAATTTTTTATAATTTAATGATAATATATTTTAGGAAATTATATAATTTGATGCTTTTTAATGTTAATCAAATTCATGTTAATATTTTTATAACAAAAAACTATCCAATCCATCTATTCTGATTTATTATAAAATCCGGAAAATCAACTAAATTCGCTTCAATTCTTCGTTAAGTGGGTTTTCATAAGCAAGAATAAACTCGCCAGTGTATTTTCTAGCATGTACAATTTCTTATGATGTAAAAAATATTTTAAAATTAAAGCAAATAAATAAATATGTCATACTTTATAAATAAATAATTCAGTTGAAGAAATTAGTGTGGTAGCCATGAATTATTTAATAATTGTTTATTGTAATCTATAAAGCGAATCTTAATAGATGAATAATATTTAAAATTTAATTAAATCAAACAAAATATTTACAAAAATAGTAAAACAGCATGATGTAATACGATTTTAAAAATAAGATTATAAATGGAGCCTAAATCATTTTAATTGAAAAATTTAAATATTTGATTTACATTTACATTCTAAAACATATCTGTGCGATAAATTATTATTTATTTTTTGTTATCCCGCTAAAGAAATAATATATCAAATGAGGATTACACAGATGTATAATACGTGATGAGAAATGGGAACATAAGGGTGGATCCTGATTCCTTAAAAAATTTTAAGAAACGCAGGAACGAGATTCGATCATAAAATCTAGTGATGAAAATCTTGGGTATTTCACACGATAAATAGGCCAATGTTCAGAGTATGGCTTTGTTAAGTTACCTTGGTTGGTATTAATATAAAAGAAATAAACAAACTATTAATATTAAATATTAACCTATATTTCTCAGCTAATCATTTGTTTTTAAGCCATTTTTTACAAAAATTAGTTATATGTATTCACTTTATCAGCCATCCGTGTTTTTGTCATCGAGGTATTTCGGAAAACCGAGCATTGCAGTGAATTGAAATTTGAAGGTATAATTTCTTATTATCCAAGGTTTAATGAATATTAAATTTGAGTGCTACGTGGTCTTATTATAAGATGATGATCATTTGAACTTTGAAATTCATATACCATATATCTAAAAATGATATACAGTACTATTTATATGTCATATTGTCCGCAAAATATTTCAAGAATAAAACACTACAAAGCATTCAAATTTTAGTGCATCGTTCCTTTTCATCATAGTACGAGGATTAATTTTTAAATTTTTTTCATTTTAAATTTTCTTTCATGTGCATATTAATATGAAGACAAATTAGCAGCAGATTTTCAAGATATCCCTAATACCCTTTCATAAAACTACAGATGTGATAATGGATAGTTATGAAAATAGGGGAGAGTCGCGTATATTGTACCGGCTCCAAATTCTAAGTGAAAGATGCTTGTTTCAACCCACTTGCAGTGTCAAGTGTGAACAGTGACAATTATGGAATATCCTGAAAATCTGCAGCTAATTTGTCTTCATATTAGTATGCACATGAAAGGAAATTTAAAATTTCTAATAGCTGTGTAAGAGAATGTGAATTGTAAAGGATAAAATGAAATAAGCTTCATTGGATTTCATTAGTTTTTTATGTGCACTATTTTTTATTTTTTCATTTTTCAATACAATCAGAAATATTTTTGAGGGATGAAAGAAATTAGCTTTTTTCATACATTGGAAATGTTTTTTTGGATATATATATATATATAGTAAGACCTAGTTTAATGCAGGGAATGCATTCCAAAAAGTTCAATCGCTAAATGAAACAGCACTAAACATCTTAATACGTAAATAATGCAGATAGGTGAAACAGAAAACAGTGAATAAGAAAATATACGTAACATTTGTTTTATTTTGTAACATATATTATTACTATTGCATTACATAAATTATAAACATATTTTATTGATAATATCGATTTGTATTCATAAATCATTTATGAAAATAAAAAATATTCGAATAAATAATTTATGTTTGTGATGAGGAAGGTTCTTCGTCATTTGACACTTTTTGTTTTTCGTTTAAGAAGTCATCTAACGAAGTTTGCCTTTTCCTCTTTCATTCAGCTTGCAATTGTCGATAGCGATACTTCACATCCATGACACATCGTCTTGCCTTTGAATCTATCAAAATTTGGATTATTTTGTATAAACTGATCCATAATTTTCGTAATAGTGGTTAAACTTGTTTTGAGAAAATTCGTTGCAAGTTCCACAGCAGACTTTTAAAAGTGCTGCATTGCACTGATATCAAACTCACTTCGATTACGGCATAGGAATATCAAAGCAAGAAGTTCGTTCGATTTTGGATTTATGTGTGTATAACGATTTGAAAAACCGCGCCAAAGTGGATCAATAAAAAAAAAAAAAAATAGAATTCGAAAAAACCACGTTATATCGAAACACCGTTAAACGGAATAGCGTTAAGCGGGATCTTATCGTACAATTATTTATTATTATGCTTCTCTAAATATTTAGTGTATTCTTATAACGTTTATTAATTAAAATTAAAGTGTTTAAATAAGATAGCGGTCATCTCAAAACATATAAAACCTTTACAACATGTGTTTCTTATATTTGATTAAAGGAAAATTTTTATGAAAAAATTAATTTCCTTAAACTAAGGACCATTACATAGCAAACATTATTAATATTCTGTTTAAAATATATCACTTAATCCAACATTTCTTTTCAATATTAATTCAAAGAAATAGTTTTACTTTTCTCAGTATCTTCTAAAGATCATCTTTTTTGAAGTGATGATAATATATCACTTAATCCAACATTTCTTTTCAATATTAATTCAAAGAAATAGTTTTACTTATCTCAGTATCTTCTAAAGATCATCTTTTTTGAAGTAGCACGGTATCATTGTATTGAAATAAACTAAAAAAATATTATAAATTTTAATATAATGCTAGTCATTTATAAAATAATTGTTATTTTTCATAAGGAAACTAATTTTATACTTCTTATGACTCTTATTTAGTTTATTATTTTAGTATCGGGTTTTGGAAAAATTTCCTATCAAATGTTATTCTATTGCTCAAGGTATCAGCTGTTTAAAATTGTTGCTTTCTGTAACATAAAATACATTTTTTGTAGAATTTGGTGCAGTATTATAGTGATTAAAATAGTGGCAGATATGACAATTATTTTACTGTGACTATTTTATGCCACTGTCTTATATTTTAATGCATAAGACAGTGCAGTATGCATAATATAAATACTTAGAAACTTTGACTGAAAGTTATCTGTGATTAAAAATATAGTGTTTGGTTCTTTGTCCATCAAGCTAGATATCTAGTCTGTTATAATGATTTTTTTTTATTTGTGAGTATTGCAGTATCCAATATAATTAGTGTATCTTGCTTTCCAGAACCTGTATCAGGAGTATATTTGTAATATGGAACTATTCTTGATTTTAATGTATATTTTGTAACTATTTTTGATAGATGATTTGGGCATTGTATCTGTGTTTATGCACCGTGCAAGTTTTCAACAAGATTGCTTCATTGATCATGTGGCATCATCTGCATTTGCCATTAACTATTCTTTTCTTTAAATATTCAACTAAAAACTCTCTCTCTCTTTTTTTCACATGTTTTAACTTTTTGATTTGCTACCTTAATTTCAAGTTTTCCTAAATTTCTGCATACAATTTTAATTAATTTATATACAAAAAATTCTGTAGTTTTATTAAAATTTCTTAATGTCACTTATCATTAATGCCGGAAAGAAAACTTCTATAAGAGTTTCAGAAAGAAAATCAACGAATTTATAATTGACTAAAAATTTCTTTAAGAAATTCTGTAGTTTTATTGATTTTTCAGATATTCAATTCTTTCGAGCATGAAGTATATAATATTCGATACACGAATGTATTTAATTGGATTTTAAAGTATGTAATAAAGCCTTAAAATATTAATATTTAATTCTTTAAAATACAAAAAATATTCATTACATTAGTGATACCTTTAAATCGAATTAATAATAACTTTAAAATAGTTTTGTAAATATTTAACGTAATCTTCAAAAGTCTTTAAAAAATAAATATAAATTGAAATAAATATCATAACTAAAAGCTGTAAAAAAGTAGCAAAAGTGAAAATATATACATAAAGTAAACTTATTCACTAAAGAATAAACATTTATTGGATTCTAATAAGTAATCTTCAAAAGTCTTTAAAAAATAAATATAAATTGAAATAAATATCATAACTAAAAACTGTAAAAAAGTAGCAAAAGTGAAGTTATATACATAAAGTAAACTTATTCATTAAAGAGTAAACATTCATTGATGATGATGGAAGTGATATTCGCCTTGATCAAAGTATTAGTGAATTCCTTCATTCTGTTATTCACAGTTCGCTCTAGTTCACAGGAGAAATTCTCTAATATCTGTTGCAATGTTAATGTTTTAAATAGTCAAGTAAGCGTAAATTGCTAGCATAAACGTTCTGTTTAGATTCGGAGATCGTTCACAGGAGAAATTCTCTAATATCTGTTGCAATGTTAATGTTTTAAATAGTCAAGTAAATTGTTAGCATAAACGTTCTGTTTAAGTTTTCTCTACAAATAAAAGCCGCAACTGTTTAGATTCGGAGATTCTGGAAGCCAAAATTGTTTCGAAACTGTACCATCTTCCCGAATACCTTGTGCACTTCTTATTACTAGTACTAGTCGCAGATTTATGCAAAACGGTAATTTCAAATGAAATTTTTTTACAACTGTTTTAATCGAAATTGCATGAAAATAAATCTCAACAGCAAACATGATGCTTGATTGACAACAGCATAACAGATAATAATGTGCATCTACAATGCCATTATTATCAAAATCTTTCGATAAGTTATCGTATAAAGTAACCTAATGTATACTAGGATCTACATTACTGAAACATTTCTTGAAAGAAATTTAATTAAACTGAATACAGTATATTTAAAACTATTATTTCTTTATGTTACTCTATATAATACTAGTTGAAAGATTTAAAAATGCTGCCTGAATCCTGATTCAAAACTAAATCAATATATCAATTAGGAATGTGAACTTGATCATAAAAAATTTTGATACTACTAGATTGAGCAGGATTTCTGGATTATAGTGATGCAATACAATAATTAATAGTGACTTACATAATTATTTTAATAAATTAATTTTAAGTTATTTATTTTAATGCACGAACTTAGATAAAATATAGCTATAGTTTGCTGAAGATAAAAGAAACTTTTACATTATAGAATATAGATGATACTTTGTAGAAAAGAGTCTATTATACTTAAAGCCGATCAAAGAAAAGAATCCACAATTCAGATGAAATTTTAAGAAAAAAAAAAGAAATGCAAGATAAAAAAAAAAATATTATTTTTTTCAGAAGTAATGGAAATGAGTTGAGAAGGAAAAGGACTTCTTCGCCTTCAAATAATTAAAATATAAATAGACTCTTTACTTGTGATGGTGACGTGACATTTGAAAAGTCAAGTGAATATAACACCATTCAGATAAGACGAATAGTTTGAAAGATACAGAAATTTTAAAATTTCGAATGGCTGCCATATTTTAGCCGGATCGAAAACATTCAAAGAAATCTGACTTCAAAATTAATCAAAATATATCTGTAGTAAAAACGGAATGGTCTTCTGAAATGTGAATTTTTTGAATGTTTTTTTATTCTTGAGATATTTTATAAATGATCGGATAGACCGAAGACAGATAGAATCAGTTTATAAAATCATTGTTTGTATAATTAAAATACTTTCAAATAAATATGGTATCACATGTAGCCTACCTGCGAAAGGCATCGACTTTTAAAGTTTTTCGAATATTCGCCATTTTGTAATGAGATAACACAGCAACTTCGAAATTTATAGATAGGCATTTTTAATATATAAAAAAAAAATTCCTTAAATTCTCAGTGTTGTTACCATTCTTAGTTTTCGAGCTACTTTTGCGAACAGTTAGAGGAAAAAGAAAAAAAAAATTACTTCAAAAACATTTTCTTATAAAATTTACTTAAAAAAGACTCGATAGTAGAAAAATCTGTTATATAGAATGGAAAGAGAAACTCCTTTCAAATTATGTAAGCTAAAATGATAGAAAACACAGAAGACTTTATGGAAATATTCTCTTCACTCAAGAATGTAATTCTTAAAACATTTTGTTATTGATTTATATGTAGGCTTTATATAAAAAGTTATAGATTTATTTCATTATTTTATTGATATAAATTGAGAAAATGAAAAGTGAAAATATATATTATTCATGCTAAATTAGTAAAGTATGCTGATTTGAAAAGGTGTTTAATATTAATTTAAATCCTTTTTATCCATCTTTGAACATGCGATATTACATTCAAAATCTAAATTCAAGATTATTTTACGAAAGTTATTAAGAATCTGTATGAAATTATTTCATTTATTATGGTTTTCTATCGACAAATGTCATAAGTTTGTTCTTGAGAGTCTGATATATCGAGACAATAGTTTTGGATCAATATTATGTTTCTTAGTTTAAGACGCAGAGTAGCCCATAGTATATTTTCGTCACTTCATCTGGCTGAATAAAATAAACCGTTTTTCTCTTGGTGAATACTTCGTAAATCTCAGTTGGTGTGATACAGTGGTCTCAAACTCAAATTGCGTGAAGGGCCGAATGCGCGATTCGAAAGAAAATGAAGGCCCGAATATTTTAAACAAAATTACAATGAAAGGAAAATATTTATCTGTAGTTACTTTCATTTTTTCTTACAAAAATATCGAAATAACTCTATATAATTATGAGATAATAAAACAGTTTTTTTTTATTTTCAAGTACTACTTGATACCATTTGTAGCCTTGGAGACAAATTACTGGAAACTATCTTCATTAAAGATTATAGATGTCCATCAGTTAATCGATTTCTTTTGTTTCATCTGCGGAAAGAACTGTTTGCATATATGCGTACTCCCAAATAGTACAATTATTTTCATGGCAAAAATTTCGTGAGGGATGATTCATAAATGAGCAGTAACAAGAGTGAAAGTGGGAGTTACTGCATCCATGAGTAACTGATAGTAAAGCGCAGGTTGAGTGCAGTACGCTTTAAAACTCTACGTTATTTTATTAATGTTAAATTGTAATAATTTTCTGACTGTAACATCGTAACATGAATTTAAACAAATAGCTAAAACATCTTTGCAGGCCGTATAAAATTGCTTCGCGCGACTGAAATAACATGGCGGCGGCTGTCGATGCATCTTACTCTGGTTTATCATAATTAGTTCATATTCCGTTTCTAACTTTTTTTTTTTTTTTTTTTTTTTTTTTTTTTTTTTTTTTTTTTTTTTTTCGATTTCCTACACGTTTTCTTGTTTGGAGTATAAACAATAACGTTCGATATTTTCTGAATTCTTATTTCATACCAGCTGATATAAATACGATTTTTAACTTTCTAAATTCTTATTTCATACAGCTGATATAAATACGATTTTTAACTTACACCGGACTTTAACTTTTTCGCTGCTGTTCCATTCATTTTGGTTCACCCTGTATATAATCTACAAAAGTTCATTCTTTCGAATTTGTATGTACTTTATTATATATCCACATAGCTGACTTACATTTGTCAGTACACTATCACTAGTCTACATGTTAAAGCATGCTTCTTTAGAATATTTATTTTTGTGCACACTAAGTTTGATAGTGTCTCATTGTTCAATATGCTTAGGTGTCTATCTTGATTTTATTAATGACAGAAAACCCTTGTGAAAATCTGATCTTGTCAATATTTTTGTTTCTTCACATGTTCAGGCCCCGTCACATGGCACTCCATGTTCCTCTTGTCTTGGTGTTCGATTGCAAAATTTTTGCAGCAAACAATACAAAAGGCATGAAAGTTATTATTTCTGTCCTTCCTAATGCATCAGAACTCTGTTCCATTTCAGGTCAAATTTAGTTTTCCTATGAGCATGGGCTTTAGGCTTTTCTTTCTGCAGAGCCATTTTATTCCTTGTTAGATTGCATGGAACAAAATGGAAAAAGAGAGAATGAGAAAGAGCTATCAAAGTCATCTATATATCAATGATCGAAGTTCATTGGTTGCTAATCTTGTGCCATTTAGCAGTTGACTGGTGAATGTGGTGACTACTGACATCAATGTTAAACAGTATAAATATAATGTTTAATAAATATTTTATCAGATTTATCGATGACAACAAAACAAAAATCAGCCTAAAAGCATGACATATGGCTATTGCATGCAGGACAGCAGGTTTGCTTCAGGAAATGCAGAACTGTTTTGTGAATCATATGACACTTGGAGGGTATATTAATGGTGGATATCGAATGTACTGTATATTATTTTGTTAAACTATTGAATTTCAGATTTCATATTAAAAACTTTTTAAGGTGTTTTTTTTTTTCATCTTTCTCTAATTTTCTATTAATTAAAGCTTATATTACTTTTTTTAGCCATAATATGCTTAAGTTAAACTTTGATTAGGCTTAGTGACCACATGGTGGTGTGCTATTAGAGATATCTAATCTATATATATATATATACACAAACTTATACCCCTGTTCAGCCCTTTTAAAATATTATATTACCATATTTTAAAAGGGCTGGAAAGGGGTATAAGTTTGTATGATGCACCTTAACTAAAAAATGAAAAAATGACGCTATCTATTAAAGGTTGGCTACCTCGGATCTATATAGTATCATATTGACTTTCTTTTTTAAATATCGGTATAGTTAAATTTTATTTTAGCAATAAGGACAATAATTTATAAATATTAAGTTACTTATGCTTTGGTGGGATAAAAGAAATTGTTTGAAATTATAAAATGTCTGAGTTGAACTTCTAATTTGTCAAAACATAAAAATAAATATGAAGAATTTCACTCAAATGTAATAGTTGATACTAAACTACTGGATATAATAAGAAGTAAAAAAAAAAGTTTCATAATATATATGGTTTGCTTATTATTATTAATTTATATATGTCTACATAATTAATAAAAAAAAAATCATAATTTTTTTATGACATACCCCAATAATAATAATAATAATAATAATAATAATAATAATAATATACTCTTAATATTTCTCGGCAAACATAAGCAATCCATTCTTCTTTCAAGATTTGTCCTTTAGTTGCTGCAAAAGAAAATATTTATAATTTATTTTTAATGATCTGAAATTATATATAATTTTGTATTAGAAATAATAATTTTGTTTTTATATTATGACATAAGAAAACTGTACTAAATTCATCAATTTTAAAATATAATAATTTTACATATTCAAGAAGTTATAAACTAATAAAATAATTTCATAAATATTCTACTTTGTAATTACACAATAATTGGTTTGAATAAATTTGATTTTACAAAAGTATTCTGTAAGTCCCAATGTAATATTTTTCAATAACAAAAAAATTTCCAAGGGCTATTCAATAAGTAAGATAACAAGACCTCCCATTGCATAAATTTATTCAACTTGTACATATATTTATAAACAATAGTATTGCCTTTGTACAGATTATTTTTCCACAAACTCTTATTCAAGAGCATTGGTATTATAAGAGCTAAATACAAGGACTTAACTGTAAAGGGGCAAATTATTTATTTTTTATCTCTGAAAGTGGTCCTTAGGCTTGTGTCTTTTCTAAAGAAAAATTAAATATTTCATTGATGTGAGGTTTCTGTGCCAGAAATCTAATAAACTTTATGGGTGAAACTTGAAGGAAAGTATGCTTCAAGTTTCACTGCAAAGAACTTGTTTTCCTCTACATATTTTCCCCATGATAAGGATAAAACTGCTGAAAACAAGTTTTGTACATTCGGTAGAGACAAGTCTTGTACATTTGGTCAATAGAATGTATTAGATTTATTGGTTGGTCCTAATTCTCATCATATAGTTTGGAGAAGCAGAAACATAAAAACAGGAGTTAGTTTCTCACTGGATTTTCCAGTAAATACCAACATTTTTGTTTTAAATTACGGTGAAGGAAACGTGAACACTTTGTATACATAACTATTGGCAAATAAACATTGATGTGTAAACATATTTTTATAAAATTAATAAAAATGAATACCACAATCTGAATTCCATGATTAGTGTTATTTCAGATGCTTTTCTTATTGAAAATACTATCCTCCAAGAATGATTTCTAAAATTTTGTAGCTTTCTACAAAAATCGTTTTTAATCGATCAACTTTGTAGAATTCTTTTTTTTTTGCCTTTCAATTTGATTTTTAGATTATTATTATATTCATATTGTTCCAATTATGTATTGAATTTATTTTGTGAAATGCTAAGCAAAAATGTATTTTTGTACTATGAATTATAAAATACTTAAACTTGAAAATTTATTATAGATAGATATATATTAATTCTAAACGTTCATATAAAAACCACTTGCTTTATTTGTATATCAGAAAGCATAAAGCACTATTAGCAAGGAAAATATTTATTGCTATAAAATGTTTTCGGACCCTTTCCTGGTCGCTCTTCAGTATACAGCTTTCATCACATTAAGAATATAAGAATAATTTAGAACAACAGGGGAAAAACGTTTTCAGTTATATGGCATTCTAATAATTCGAACATTTTTAAAATTACAAAATCAAAAAACAGAATATTTTAACATCACTATAAATATACATTGTAGTCTAACAAGAATAATTGCAGAAAAAACTTAGATTATATAGTTTAAAGATATAAGAAGTATATTAAATATAAAACTTAATAACA
>AYEL01082097.1:0-10617 GCA_000484575.1 Olivierus martensii | reverse complement strand
CCCCCAAATTTGTTTTGGCTCTAGGGGCCAAACGGTGGGGGTGCAAACGAAAATATTAAAAGTGCAAAAGGTGCTAACGAGGTGCAAACGAATGCAAAAGAAAAAATTTAAAAATTCAAAAGTGGGGGGCCAACTTCACACCGGTGATTAAATTAGATCAACGATGTATATTAGATACACTGTATACTGTAAATGTTTGTTTATATTGCTTGATATTCTTTAAAAATTTCAGTTCGATCGAATTGAAAATAAAGTACATATTGAATGATGTACTAACCTATTGTTAGAATATCTTTCTGAGAGAAAAAAAAATTTTTTTTGAGATTCATTAAATTGGAAAATATATAAGGAGGGATAGTGTTTAAGACATATGGGATAAAAGTTGTGATTGTGTGACGACTGCTTGTTAGGAGATTTGCTTATATTGCGACTAAAGTAGATTTGCTGTATGCGTGATTGCGATTCTTTTAAAACATTTTGTTTCAGATGTGGTCAACTTCGTTATTTTGGTTTATTAGACGATTGCTAGTTACTATTTCGAAATGATCTTTAATTTTTCTGCATAAGTTTTTTTTTCCACTATAACAGTGGGTGATCGGTTAACGAACACTTTCGCGAAATTTTTTTTATGTTCGGATTCGAACACTTCACAGATCAAACTGTGGGACCCGTGGACTAACGGAATGTCAGGTCGGCCGGATGGCCGCGTGGTAAAGCTGTGGATTACCATCCTGAAGGATCCCGAGCCCACTCCTCCAATATTTCAGGAGGGGCTTGGCCCATTGAACCTCATCCTTCAACTATCTGGTTGACCCCATCATGGGTGTTGGCTGATGAGCTCGTAGAGCTGTGTGGCGGCGACTACTTATAGAACTGTGATGAGCTCTATAAGTAGTCGCCGCCAGATAAAAATATCTCACGAGGATATGGCGGCTTTACTAACCTAACAGAATGACAGGCTTAGGTCTTGCGTGTTCGTGGAGATATGGGTAAGAATGGGGGAAATATTCCGTGCCCACATTGATGTACTATAACATAACAATAATAATAATAATAATAATTTTGTTGTTAGAAACAGATAAAACTTAAGAAAAGTTACAAAATATTTTGATGAAAAATAAGAAATATAACATTTTATAAATTTACATATTGATTAGATTTAATTGTAAACATTCACTAGCTAGTAAGAGTGGGGAGAAATTATTTTCTGTTGCACATATCAAGTTAAATTTATATGAAAATTTAAGCTTTTGCAATTTGCTTTAGAAAAAAAACTGAACTTCAGCAAACTTACATTTTACTAATTCTGTGATGGATCCAGCTCCACAATACTCCATAACAAGCTATAAGTTGTAAATCATAAATTTTTTCAATATTTTAAAAATTACCAAAAACTAAAGTTGTCATAAATCAATAATAAAGATTTAATTTAAATTTTAATAAGCTTACCCAAAGCTTATCATCCTTTCCAGGTGGACTTTTCTGAATAAATGCTCCATAATATGTTGCAATATTACGATGATGAGAAAACTGAAAAATTGACATGAGAGTTTACATATGAACAAATAATTATCATCATCATCCTGAAAGATAAATCATTAATACTGTATTTAAAAAATATCAAAAGAAATAATACAAAATTGATATTAAATACTATAAAAAATATAATTGCATAAAATTTATTTGGATACAATCTATGAATTATATTTAATTTTTAATTCTTGTATATGTCACATTTAAAAACCAAAACAAATCTACAGAATTAGTTTGATATAGTAAGAAATAAACCAAAGTTTAAAAGAAATTCTTCCACAGTCATTAATTATCAATAAAGAAGTGTAACTAGTTCCAATTATTTCAGAAATACAGATAGTTTTCATTTTTGAAATTTACTCACTTCACTTAAATGTACTTATTTTAGACCATCACTCACACTGAAGATAATTTTAAAAACTGATTTTATTTAGCATATGTTCTACATGTATAATTAGCATATGTACAGTGACCATATTTTTTTGGAGAAAATAAAGGACAAATAAGAAATTGTTTCATACTAAGAAAATCAGGTTGCATTTATTTGTTTCACTAAAACTGTAAAACTTTATAACATTTTTTATAAAATATAATAAACAATACCAATAACAAACAACACAATATAATGAACAACACAACATTTTAACCAATCATATTATTGCTTTTAAAAAAAAATTAATTTTGATAATTTTTGTTTTTTAAAAATTCATAAAACTAATATACTTCATGTCAAGTTGCATTTGATTTAAATATATGCTTCCAATGTTTTGACTTTTAATTGGGTTCTCTCAGTGGTCCACATATTATTCACTAATGAAAATATCCGTTCAGTGGGAGCAATACATCTGGGAAGACAGAAGCAAAAATCAATGATTTTTAAAATATTTTTAAATGATATGTGCTTGTCTGTGAAATATTTAAAAATTTTAACTCATCTATGTTGGCAGGACTCATCATTATGTCACCATTTTTCGATCTTTTCACCAGTACCATAACAGTACATAATACAGAAACATGACACTGTCACAGAAAATGACAGTGTTATGTTTCTGTGGACTGTTGGTTGCATGCCAGTATTCACATTATTTTATCAATTCACAAAATAAAGGATAAAATGGTTGTTTCAGAAAAAATAAATCTAAAAAAAAAACAGTGAAATAATGGATTATTCTCTTAAATAAAGGACGGATGGTCACTATAAGCATATGTTTCACTATAAGGGAACTTTCATGCATATGTTCAGTCTATGCATATGTCATGCATATGTTCAGTCCTCAACTTTCATGCATATGTTCCCAAAAAAATGTATGAAAATAAAATCGCAGATTTATATGTTATAAAAAAGCTTCCATTCCCAGAGAATTTAAAAAAAAATTATAAAATCTCTAATTATGATATATTTAATTTTATATTCCCAAATATTATATAAAATATCTCTAATTATTTAAAACATTCATTTGTATAAAAAAAAAGAAGCAATCATCAGAAAACTATGGATTTTTATCATTTTACATTTTATCTTACTTCTGATAATCAGCACATTTTAGAATAATCATTTATTATAATATGTATAAATAAATAAAACAAAATAATGCAAATTATAAATATGGACTAAAAATTATAAAGATTATAATCTTAATTTCATATTTTTGTTAGATGTACTTTATCACCATTTAGAATTGTCAAATTTTTTAATAAAATGATCACAGTTAGAAAATTTTTGTTTCTGTCATTAGCAGTGCTCAAAATAATTTTGAAAATCCAGTAGCCAAAAAATTCTGATCGCCAATCCACTCTTCTTCCTCCCAAAAAACAAAAAACATTTGCATAAATTTACCAGCAAATACGTTTTTCACAATACGATCGGAGAAATACCACGTGTTACGCGAGTTGTGCATTTCACAACGACCACTTTGAAAGTATCACGTCACATATACATTCAAACATTAATTTCAGGTAGCAAAATAATTACCTGTCATTTCAATAAACAGCTACTAGACCATTCGATAAAATATTTCAGAAGTTCACAAAATTCTCCACAACTACACATAATCAGCACAAAACAATGCAAACAGCAAATGATCTTTTTTTTCTTCTTCCTTTATCTTTCCGAAAATTATTGAAATCAATTGAAGCACAAACATAGGAGATTAAAAACTAATTTATTTAGAAAACGTTTTCGTTTATTCGATAACTTTCCGAAAATTACCTGCATTAATAAGTGACAATCAAAATGCACCTTGCAAATCTCACTGGGATATAACAGTATTAAAAATCCCAGTGGAATTTTAATCCCCCTTTTATCTTACCCTCTAATTAAAGGTTTCTGAGTTCATTGGTGAAGGTCCCATGAGGGGCAAAAGCCCCATTCTCAAGTTGGGGCTCCAAAGTTGGGCTTCGAAACCGTTTCTTTACGATTTTCTGCAAAACTTTTACAGATAATCTGCATTTTAAACGATTTTAGATGTATCTTATCATTCCGAATCGAATGCAATTATTTAAACATTATGATTTTCTGCAAAACTTTTATAGATAATCGGATATTTAAAACGAGGATGTATCTTATCATTCCGAATCGAATGCAATCAATTTAAATAAGCTATGATTTATCTTTACGAAGTTACGTAATTTTTCTGCTTACGACGATATATCCGTTCTGAAGCTTGGCAGAATTCTCAAATATTTATTTTTTATTGTTTTGTATGTAAAACATCCTATTAATTATATTATATTTGTTCATTTTTTCACACTAAATAATAATAAATCAAATAGAGAACTTTAAAGATCATCTTTGTCGGTCAGTCAAAAGGGTTAAAATCGAACAGTATATATCCTTTGTTAAACTTCAAGTAAAATGTATATAAAATGCCAAATCGTTAATCAAAGTGGATTTTATTTTTTCTTAATAAGATTTCTGGATTTAAACTATTTCAGCTTTATTTTAAATCAAATAACAGAATACAGTACTCCACAAGTAAAAGCAGTTTTTTTTCAAACAAATAAGTCTCCACACAACACGTTTATTTTTCACATTTCATTGGTTCACAGGCTTTTCGTCATGAATTGTCGTGTCTTAATTAATGTATTGTCTAGTTAACATCTAGGACTTTTTCTTTACCTGCATAGAAGAGTCCAAAGTTTTCCGATGATATGCTTGAGTTTTAATCAATGATATATATCGATGGTTTTAATAAGAAAGTCTGCAAGGTCTCTGCCAAGTCTCCTGATGACATCAAAACTAGTTGAGCTATATGATTGGTCAATCACCAAATGAAGCAACCTTTATTTTCACCAATTTTCCACCCAACAGCTATTACCATTAACCTAAAACGAATTGTTTAGCCCACAGATTAGGGATATAAACCTAATCTGTGGGTTGGTTTAGCCCTCTCAAAATGGCTCCCTCTTTCGTGAATTAGAGGCACTACAAAATTTTTCTCGTCAGAGTCGGACTATACAGAAAAAATAATGAAAATAAATTGTGGGAAGTATTAATCAAGCAATTCCAAGGTTATCTCGTCACACTCGTCAGCTGCAATTTCTTAGATGCCAATGGCAAGCTGGCGACCGTTATTTCAAGCTCTGTCCTGGTCATTAGAATATATTCAGATAACTTTCTGTAGCAGAATTTATTATGAAAATTATTTTTTTCATAATATATATTTTAATATAATATTCATTCTATATTAATATATAGTTTTGCTAGATTACTTATAAAATTTTCTCCACCTGCTAATTAATATGTGGTATCTTACCATGTAGTTTTACTTCAGGATTTCATATATACCATGGAAGATATTAAAAACAGTTAAAAAATATATAATAATTAAATATGGAAAATAAAAATTTGTTTTATAAAATATTATGCTATTCAAAATAGATTAATTTTCATGATATTTCTAATTTTTTTTTAATATGAAACTTTTAAAGGAACAAATTATCAAAAGTTAGCCAAAATCACTAAATATTTATGGCTGAAATATTCATACACATACTTGTTTTTTTTTCTAAACTATATTATATTAAGGTTAATATATTTTATTTTTGAGGTTAATGAAATGATATCCTGTATTGCTCACATTAGCCAAAACTATCAGATATCAGATAGCATTAAAAAGCAATAAATCAAGATGATAATTCATCAACTGATAAATAAAAAAAACCAAATATGGAGCATCAAAAGACAAATTAGAGATGTCAATATAGATAATATATAAAAAATTCAGATTACATAAAGCCAATATACGAAAGTTGATAACAGCCATACGTATGACTGGAAAATTTAAAAAGTGCTTTTAGAATATTTTAATTTTCTTGCCATTAAAAAAAAGTTATTGAAATTTTTGAAATCATATATTTAAAATAAAGTTTATTAACATTTTTATTTCATTTAGTGATTACAATCATCTAATGATTACTACTTACTTTTTTTAATTAATTAGAAATAGATTAATACTAGCAGTAATTAATAGACAAAAAATATTTCACAATTTAACTTGTATAATGCTTTTGGTATACCCATCTTCAGCATATTGTAAAGTATAGAACATTTTCAGAAAAAATCAAATAAAACTACATTATGAAATTCATAATGTAGTTCAATTTGTTTTTTAAAACTGTTCTATATTTGGCAATATGCTGAAGATGATGTAATGAAAATGTTATACAAGTTAAATAAATTGTGAAATATTTTTGTCTGCTAATTAATGCTAATATTAATCTATTTCTGATTTGCTGATTAGTCTTAACAATTAATTTTAGTTTACACTTAAGGAGTGGCATTTGATTTCTAGTATTACAAAGTCAATAATAATGAACTCTAGAATTATTATAAAGTTGTCATCAGTCATCAATAATAATATTTTTCATTATTATTATTATTTAATAATAATTAAAATTCATTTCACCATTAATATGGAATGTATTCAAACAATCATATTATGCAATTGTCTGTTCTAGAAAAATCAATTATTTTTCTTCACTATAATGCATTATATTTACCTTAAAACAACAAAATACAAAAAAACTAGAAATAAGTTTAAGATTTTAAAATTTTAAAAAAGCAGAAGATATTAATTATATTTCAGTTTATTTGGATGTTAATGAAAGTGATTTGTTTTGAAAATTCCTGAGAATTTTCAAAAAATATAATTCAAAACTCCAGAAAATGCCAACTATTAAAAATCACAATTCTTAATCTATTATTATTAAATTTCTCAGTACTCATGGACTGGATAGATGGTTTAGAACGGATGGGCAAAAGGCGGCCTGCAAAGGCATCTTATACGGCCCGCCGCATAAATTAGAATATATTACAGTTTAATGCCACATTCGTAAAACTCTAGTCGAAAAGTAAAAATAAAATAATGGATATTCTGTAGTGTAAAATAATGGATATTCTCGCTAGTGTACAGTACATGCACACTACCGAGTTACTCCAAATTTTGATGATATAATTAACCATGAACATAGTAAATTTCACCATTCACATTAAGTTGTAAATTTATTTTTACAAAATTAATTATGTAGGTACCTAATATTTTGTAACATTCTGATGTTATAGGTTGTTAACAATCAATCAGTTTGATAAAATACTTATGTTTTTAAAGAAAATTATCAGAATTTATTCGTAGGAAGAATTATTTTCTAATGTTTCTAATGAAAAAAAATAGTTTCTACAGATGCTTTTGAACTCTGCATACAAACAAAAACTAAAAAAATAACACAAGAAAAGTATATTTAAAAATAATATTGATACACAAATATATTCTTTGTGTAAGTATCACAAAAGTGGCTATACATGATAGCGAGATTGACAAGAAAGTGTGCAGATAAATTGGCGCAACCATTATTCTTGTCCCGTGTGATGGTGAGAGGAATATTCTTTGTGCAAGAATAAATCTTGCTTGAATTTGAGTAGTCATTTTATGTCAAAGTAGTTTTATTAATTATTAATAGATTAGCTAATGTTATCATCAATAATTTCATTACATAATTACATAATGGCGTCATAAAGTTAAATTCAGCCTTAAGTACATTTCAATTTTTATACGGCCTGCTTCATTCTGAAGATTGTTTATCCGGCCCTCGGCAGAAAATAATTGCCCACCCCTATTGTTAATCCGGCCCTCGGCAGAAAATAATTGCCCACCCCTGGTTTAGAAGATTGACCATTGGGATGATCTAATACTGCAAGAGGCCTGATGTTCTTGGGATTCTATGTCTTTTACTCTTCCCTTTATTTATTTCTCACTTCTGCCTCCTTCTACCTAACCAATACATCAACCTCTTATTTCCTCACCTTCATTTTATTACAATTAACCCTAGATATAAATATTTGAGTAAATATTTGATACTTGAATTATTAAACAAAATTACAATTCTTTCAACAGGAAAAACTTTTTGTAACTGTGTTTAATAATTACAAAGAGTAGAGAATTAATAAGTTTCAAGAATTATTTGACTCTCATTCAATAACTATCCAATTTTTATCATTAGTATATAATATACTAAGGACAAAAGTTTTCATGTTATATTGATTTTGATGTCATAAATTCAATATTTTTTCTTAACAATTCTTTTAGTTTCATTTTTTGTGATGATTTTGCTTACAATTTAAAAATATTTATATTGCATACAGAGCTGGATTTGCATTTTTAGGTCATTAGGATGAGCAAGGCTTTAGGGTCCCTAAAAATTCAAATCAGTTATGTCTAATTTTAAAGGCTCCTTATAACTTATAAGCAGTGGTGGATTACTCAATTAGGCACTAGCCTGGGGACCCCGAAAATTTAGGGCCCCAGAAAATTAATTTTTTTTAATTGAATGAATTATTCCAACTCATTATAAATAAACTAAATGAATTTTAATATTTAAAATGGTCACACATTTTAAAAACAAGTATTATTTTTGTAACATTAAGTTGGAAATTTGAATAGTCCTTGAAATTTTTTTCATTTGAAATGTTTAAAAAATGAGAAAAAGCAAAACGTTAACACCTATAAAATGCCTCGTTCTTGATTAATTTACGAATAATATTGTATTTTTATATGAAGAATAATTTATCTCTTGAACATTTTATTATAATAAAATGTGTATATATACCACAATGGAGTCAACAATATTTCTTAATTAATGAATTAAGAAATAATTAATAATTTTTTGAATGTTCATTACAATATTTTTATTTTATTAATTTGAATTTCTGCCATCATCAATGATTTTTGTGTTCGCAAATACAGAAAAAATCTTTCTAAAGACATTGTATAGTCTTATATAGATTATTGTATGGTTTTGTTAGTCTACTGTGTAGTCTCTTTCCAAATTGTGATGTTGTCGTTATTTCAAAGTTTAATTAATAATAAAATATTAATAATTTAATGAAAAGCATAGTCTATTCTTTATACCTTTCTTATGTGTATATATATATATATAGCACATTTTGTTCTAATAAGGGCCCCGAAGAATTCTAGTGCCTAGGGCCTCGTGTGTAATTAATCTGGCACTGCTTATAAGGAACCTCTAAAATTTTACTTTCTATCTAGCACTTTAATAAAAACCCAATTTTTCTTATTAAAAGTTTATAGAAGTTGAAACTGATTGATAATTTTGGGGCATCTAGAATTGCAGGGCCATAGGACACAGCCTAGTCGGCCTATTGTTAAATCCGGTCCTGATTGTATATCACTAATAAATGATTTCCTGGATTAAATAGCTATTTATTTAAAAAGCAGTCAGAATTAAATGTAAATTTAAAAAAAATAAATTATGGCTTTAAAAATATAATATTTTTTAATTTAAAGATAAAGAACTTGTTACTATAAAATTAATTTTATGTTTGCTAATATGAAAAGAATTTTATAACAACAAATGCTTATTTAATATTAAAATAATGATGATAAATAAAGTTTACTAATAATACCTTTTTCAGAACATTAATTTCTAATTTTATTTCTTCTTCTTCTTCCTAATTGTTAAAATTATGAATAATTCATTAATAAAAAATTCAAAATTTCAATAACTGAAAAAAAGTTAAACTTAATGAAATATTATATAATATTAAATTTATAAATTATTCATCTTGATTATTTAAATATAAGCAATTTGATCACTTTCATTCAACTTTGTTGTAAACAATTCATTTTTCATCAATAATTATGATCTGCTTCAGAAAGAGATCATTTTCTTCACATTTGAGCAGCAAATCACAAATGTCAATGCAATGGAGCAAATCTTTCTTTGAGAACATGTGGAACCCAAATATCAATGTTTCAACTGGTTGTGAATGGTTGAATTCAATAAATTCAATCTTGTAGCAATTTCTCATGTTGTTATTCAGTAATTTGCTTCAACCAATACCTTTATTTTGTCATCATCAGCTTCAACTAACTTTCCAGCATATGGTGCATCTTTGATATCGAAATTGTTCGAATGAAAGTTTGCAAACCAGTTTTGGCACTGGCATATGTTAACATATCTCCATACACTTCACACAACTTTTTTCTTACTTGAACAGCATTCTTACTTTTTTGGTAATAAAAAAGCAAACCATGCTGAAAATCTCCAGTTTATTTTCCATTTTTGATAAGACACAAAAAAAACAATTGCACAGAATCAAAAAAAATTTTTTATAAATATACCTTGAAACATTGGCTGTTGAAATTTATAATGACTATATGGCTTAGAATGAGATTGGTGAGTAAAAATACAACTAACACCACTGGTGGGAAAAAAAAAATGAAATTACTTTCCAAACAACCCAATAGTTAGAAATTATTTTTTGAGTATTTATAATTTCAGAATCACTTCATTTAAATTGCTAACAGATTTAGCAAGTAGCATGATTCCATGCTCGTAGAATTTCTGATCTTTGCTTGCAAAAAATTGAACCAAGTGAATTTTGACATCCTCATTTAAATTAAGTGTTTTTCCATCTAAAGAATTCTGTAAAGACCAGAATAAGTAATAATTGGAAAGTGCCAGATATGGCGAATATGGTGGGTATGGTAGCACATCCCATCCAAGCTGTAACAGCTTTTGGCAAGTCATCAAACTTGTATGAAGTTTGGCATTGTCATGGTGAAA
>AYEL01082096.1:0-82319 GCA_000484575.1 Olivierus martensii | reverse complement strand
TTATTATTATTAAAATATTTATGTTTTATTTATTTATTGGTAATATTTTATTTTAGTATTATTTATATGTAATATGATTTTAAAATTAATTATATCTTTTATCTATTCTATTTTTAATTTTTATATATATGTACGTAGTTCAATAAGTAAGATAACATAATCTCACATAGATAATATTCCCACCTACAATTAATTCCCCCTTCTTCAAATGTAATGATATAGGGAATATTATCACATGAGTGCCAAGTGGTAATATTCCCTATATTATTATAATTTCCCCCAGGTAGGTTGACCATTGCTTTGCCAGATGGTCATCAGATGGCATCTCATGTCAGTCATACTCTCCCAACATCAATTGTAAGATGGTGTCACTTACAAAAACATGATCAAATGTTGAATTGCATAGCATGATAAGATTTTTAAAGGTCACATCAATAGCTGAAATTCATCATTTGTTGAGGTATCCAGTGCTAATGACACTAGGTCACACTCAGCTTCTTGTTACAGTGCTATTAATGGGAGGTAATGGATCACCCTACAGCCAGGCACCCAGTGATTTTCATCTGTTCAGACCATTGAAGAGGCACCTGAATGGTAGACAATTCATAACCAATGAGAGTGTTTAGCAAGCTGTCATGTTGTGGTTTCAGATACTTGGCACTGACTTTTTCAATGCTGGTATAGATGCCTTGGTGTACCATTGGAACTAATGTTTAAACAAGTGTGGAGATTATGTAGAAAAATAATCTGTACAAAGGCCATACTATTGCTTATAAGTATATGTCCAAGTTGAATAAATTTATACAATGAGAGGTCTTGTTATCTTACTTATTGAATCACTCTCATAAAATAGCTAATTATAAATGTGAAACAATGTATAGATTTTTTTTATACTTTTAATAAATATTTAAATATATATTTTGTTATTTTTTTAATAGAAATATTTTGAACTGAAGTCTCTGCTTAACTGTGCAATCAATAAAGCAAAACAGGAAGTCTTTTTTAAGAGAATTTATTAAATTTACCCAAATGATTGAAACAAAAATGTTTTTGGACTTTATGTTCCTCATTAATTATTTTAAAAATACACAAAAAGAATATAACAGAATAAGAACATATACAAAATTAAACTTCTAGAATGTTAAAATTATCTAGATCTACATTTTTTTCAAAGAAATTATATATTTTGATATTTTATATATATAAAAATAACAAAGGAAAACAGTTTCTAATTTTATATCTAGGAGAATTGAATACAGTTTGGAAATGATGCACTAAAAAAGGAGGAAAATAATTGCTAAGGAATTGACAATGATATGCAGTCAATAACATTTATAGCATACAATCAATATAGGGTCAAGCTCGGCTATTTTTACACTTTTTTTATTTTTAACTTATTTCTTAAATTATAAATCAATAAATTATAAAAACTGTTAGAAATAAATGATTAATAATTTTAATGAAATATTAAAGTTATAATATTTTAAATTTGATTGCAATGTATCCAGAAGTTTATTTTTGTATATATTTTTATTCTATTATGTTCCTTTATATGTATTCTTAATATAACTGATTAATTATATAGGCCAAAAATATTTTCATTTTTAATCATTTAGTAAATTTATTAAATTCTAACCTGCTTAAAAAGATATGATTTTTTAAATAGAAATTCTGTATTTTATTGTATACAATTAAATGAGGGTGAAGCAAAGGTGTGTAATATTCCCTTGACTATTTAATGTGTACATGGAGAGAAAAATCTTCATACAAACATGTGAGTCTACAGCCATAGTAATATGGATACATAAATGGATTCTCTTTCACATTTCCTACAACTATCAACATACAGGGCCAATTGTTTAAACGGAATTTCTGTTGTCCACAGTTTATAGTAAAAACTGTCTAGACAGCATTCAGATAAATTGCAGATTTATCTGAATGCTAGATGGTATTCAGATAAATTACAGATTTAAATGCATTGCAAAGATATTGATTATGCCAAGTCTAACAGAACAGTGACTAATCCTCGGCTGTTAGTACAGTTCCTACGCACTCCCATTGTTTAAAAATTTTCAGTCAATCAGTATTTCAGGCTCTATCAGTGACATCAGTAAAATAACAGAAGTTCAAAGTGAAATGATTGAATGTGTTGCTCAAAAAAAAGAAATTTTCTGAAGATTGGAGATTAGTTTCATCAGAGCTAATAAAAAAAAAACCATCCATCTATCAAAGCTAAAGGGGATGATTGCAAAATGTTAAAGAAAAAGAAAAAAGAATGGGAAATCATCCATCAAGATTTCATATCATCTTTTCCTGGTAGATGTATTAGAAGTATCACTTCACTTTTTAACTTGTCAGAAATTCGATGTAAAATGTATGTAAATCCATCATTTGAGAATCAATAGTGGTATTGAAACTTATTGTAGTTGTACACTTCCAATGTGTTACTTCTATCCCTTAGGATTCTTTCCTTACACAGTTGTCTACATGACAAGGATCTTATGCTATTTAGGGTATTCAAAACACCTAATGTTTCCCATTATTAACAAAAAAAATCACCAAAAACTCAAACAAATATGGAGGATTCTACAAACCATGAAAATTTAATGCATGTACAAACAAGAAGACATGACATAGATTCTAAACTTGGCTAGTGGCTGGTCAAGAAATATATTTTAGTAACTGGTTTTCTAGTCCTCATCTGAGCCACATCTGTTAAAACACTTTATTTATGCAATGCAAATTTAATAAAACAAATTAATTACATTAATTCAGTATTCTCAACCACTGAGCCACCAAACCTTTGATGGTGTGCCATGAAAAATTAAGAATTGTATGTATGTAATTGTATGAATCATATATATTAATAGTGAAATGTGGTTTGCTGGATATCTCTTTTGCAGTCAAACCACTATACTGATTCCTATAAACAGGGTATCATTAGAAAAATCTATCCCTGGAATTTCTGTGAAAGCCAAAATTTTTTGTCGTTATTCATAATTTAAAAATTAAGGAATAAAAATTAAATTAAAATTATAATTTCTCCAAAAAGACAAAATCTGTAGCTGGCACTACAATTTAATAAGGACCATCAAATTTAATGATCCAGTGTAAGATTATGTCTATAATCTGAATGTAATAAGTAAGAATAAATACAATAATCTGCTAATAAAATTTTGTTGTTAAATCTAAATTATTATTTAAAATATTTAAGTGTGCCGCCAAATTTTAAAATGTGTTCCTCAACAGAAAAAAGGTTGAGAACCACCGCATTAATTAATGCATTAATATATTAATTACATTATAATGTAATTCCTATATATATGCTTCAGATAAATTCAAGGCTAATTGCTGAGATGGATATCTAAGCCTAATTTATGAAGAAGAAATATTTCCAAAATGCTTCATGAAGCATTATATTGTTTTATTTCAATTTTTATTATTATTTAACTTTCAAAATTAATATTCATGTTTATTTGACTTAATAGTCATAAACAAGAATCAGCAATAAAGTAATCATCTTTGTTCATGATATAATGTTAATTCAAACAAAGAGTATTTCCACTAAATCAATGTTTAAATAAGCTTTGCCCCATTATTTCAGAAGATATTATTTATCACAAACTTTTTATTGCATTTTTATTTGCTTTTCATTAATAATGCCCTATTGAATGCAAAAGACTGCTAGAATTTTTTTAATGACATCATAATTTACATAAGACAATTTAATGATGAAATTATTTGCTTATAAATTTTTTAGAATTTAAATATAAAATAATTATTGCTCAAAGTTTTATATTGAAATGATGATTATATTCTGTATTCTGTTTGATTATAATTAACAAATACAGGTAACCCTCAATTTAGAAAACCTCAAATTATGTAATTTCAAACTTATGAAATTTGTACTTTTATAGATTTTATTATTGTTACACATGGTTTATATGAATTTCTATGCATTTCTAAAAGCTTCTGTAAATAGAACCAAAGGGACTACCTGAATGTGTTTCCCTCTGCCAATGAAAAGTGGATGAAAACTTCCAGAAAGTGACCTGTAATTATATCTCAAATTACAAATTTTTGAATTACAAGCTAATATGGAAGAACCTAACCATGGCATAAATCAAGGGTTTTACATATAGTTTTCTTCAAATCTAAGATGTTATACTAGTTATTTATTTACATAATTTTTCCCTATTTTTGATAGAAATATGGAGAAGGAAAAATAATTCAGACTTTATTGTAAATCAAGTAAAAAATACTGTAAAAACCCAATTATAACAAAGTTTATTTAAAATATCAAATGCACAAAAATAAAAAGTGTTTCCTATTGCAACTTCTGAAATAAAAGTTGATAATTAATATTGGAAGCCCACAATCAACTAATTTATTACTTTTAACATCTGATAAATTCACAATGCATTTTCTTTTGTATTGTTTGAATTTTTTATTATTATAAAATACTATTTTAAACTGTGATTGATATTTATTGAAAATAATTTTGTTTAAAAACAATTAATACAATCAATATTGTGTGCGTTCTTTGGAATTCAGTTTATTATTCTACTGTTAATAGAAGGTGGTGATGATTTTAAAATAAATCGAAAGCACTTCTTCCTTTGATTGATTCTTATTTTATTTACGTTTTGTGTATAATTTTATTTGTAACTATTTGTAATGTTGTATAATACAATCAATTTATCTCAAATGATAAATATGCATTTCTTATAAAATGTACAATATAAATTTCCATTGTTTATTAAATATTAAAATAATGCACAAGTAGGCCTCAATTAGTGCGAATAATGGGTCCCACAAATTTCTCGCACTATTCGAATTTGCACTAATAGAAGTATTAACTATATGTAAATATATGGTGTAATTTGGTTCTTTCTTTGTGAGGATTCTTGGTAATTGGTTCTTGCTTTGTGAGATTTTGGCCATTAGCCAACCTCATTGAATAACGCCACAATACTAACTGTTTAAGAAATATTTATTTTCATATTTTACATCAGTGTTCATCATCTAAATTAATAATTTACCAGGAATTTAACTGTTTAAGAAATATTTATTTTCATATTTTTTACATCATTGTTCATTATCTAAATTAATAACTTACCAGTATTGCATCTCAAACCATCATCAAACGACTGCCAAATCGAAAGCGGAAGTTGAGCGCCACCTGGCCACCAATTCTGGGTCGAGAATTGAGTGGATAGTCCAATTTGCGATTAAGCATTGCAGCTTTATTAAATCAGTAAATTAGTTCCAGATAGAACTAGTTAGCTAAGTTAATGAACCAATGAGAAATTTTTAACAAGTTTTCTATTTGTTTACTAGCAGAATATGACAGCAAAAGATAACAAAAACAATTCTTTTTTCCCAAGTTTTATTTTAAATAAAGAAATCAAATAATAAATAACAGAAAATAAATAATATGGGTAGCACAGCAGTATAATAAGCAAATAATAGCTAATGGCAAAAAAGCCCATCTTTCTGGTGTTTCACTCCTTCAAAGCCAAGTGACTGTACTTGTATTGCTCCTCGTCTAGTTTTACTAACTGAAAATTAACATTAATTTGTTAATTGACATCATAAAATGGTACTAACCGAAAATTAACATTAATTTGTTAATTGACATCATAAAAGACTTGAAAGCCAAGTGACTGTTCTTGGACTGCTCCTCGTCCAGTTTTACTGCCCTTCAAAGCCAAGTGACTGTTCTTTGACTGCTCCTCGTCTGGTTTTACTAAACAAAATTAACATTAATTTGTTAATTGACATCATAAAAGACTAACCAAAAATTAACATTAATTTGTTAATTGACATCATAAAAGGAGACGGACCCTTATTAGTAAGACTGGTCTATGCTTACAACTTGCATTAATCAAATATTTGCTCGGACTAAGTGAAAAAGGTATCATTTTTATAAGTTGCACTAATCAAGGCCTACCTGTACAGATAATGCATTATTACATATTTTAAATTTATATAATGTGAAATATTATTTTTAATGTTTATTATACATATGTTATGTGCTATTATCTAAACAAACTATATTGAAAGACAGGTGTTAAGAATTATTCTATTATGTAGACAGACAATTGTGTGTGATCTATGGTTCTGATAAGTAAACAAATATCAATGACTATTATGCACTTATCTGAGACACCAAATTTGCAATTCTGACACTCATAGTAAATCATTTCCCATTAGCATTTTGAATAATTGAAAAAGAAAATGCAAAGTATAACTAAACATATTTTCTGTTTCATTAATTGTAGCAAAATTTTTTTAAATACATTTTAGTTTGATTTCACTTTTTTATCTTGACTTAATATTTGAATATCTTATAGCATTTGAATAATGATTGCTACCAGAAAAAGCCTTATTTCCAATTGTTGTACTGATGATTTGCTTCTTCAAATTATGGGAATCGGCAACCCCCCTGTTGTCGCAGAGTCGAGGAATGTGATGACGATATTGTAATGAAATAACAAGATGTAATTGATATCATTGTTATTCATTTTGTGGTAATAAATTTAAGATGGTTTGTTCAGTTGTCAATGCAAAGTCTAAGACTTGACACCTGAGCGATTTAGAACCATCTAGAAGTTATGTAAAACAACTTCGTCCCTGGGAAAGATGAGAAAGAGGTTAGCTGGATAAAAGAGCTAGGGCAGAGAAAGTCGACGCTTTTGGTTCTGTGTCTCGACTTTGTTTAGTTTCTTGTCTCCAGCTCTGTGTATTAATTAATATATCCTTTGAATTATCATCTTCTACACCCGTCTGGAATATCACTTCGAACAACTAACTCTTTGGATCAATCTTCATTTTTCTTCTACCGACCGTTTACTGTGTTGTTTCTGTTTATTAATTGGACTAAAGACTTGAATTGTTATTTGAAGTTTAATATTAAAATTATTAATTATTAATTTTTGAAGAGATTGTAGAAGGATTGTGTTTGTTATGGAAAAACTTAAAAGTAAATATTATCGAGAAATGTAAATTTTAGGTGCATATAATCTTGTACACTGTTAGAGGGAGGACAATTCTTCCTGTTCTGGCCGGTATGACTGTTCATCGGAGTGATCGTCTTTGTATTGTCCTTACATTTGGTTGGATTTTTAATTTGGAAAACAGGATGGGAGACATAATCAATAAAGTAGAATTTTGTAAGTTATTCTTATTAGTTCAAATTAATAAAGAGTTTCTAATAACCTATGGAGTCCCTGTGTAATGCAGTGTGTTTTTTATTTGACTGGTTGACAAGGAATGACCTTCACATATGGATGTAACTTTTTGGTCATCGCAGAGAATAGAACCCAGGGAGAGGGGGACAGGTCGTGACTCTAGGGATGGTCCAGATTTAGGTCCGGACTTTCCATGTATACTTAAGGCCGCCACACACGGAGGGATTTGTCGTGAGACCGATTCCAACAACAAATCATTTCGATCAGTCATCATCTGACGGTCCACACACATGGTGCAATCTATCCTCAGATCCGTCGTCAAACTGCTGAATCGTCAAACCGATTGTAGGACTCCATAAACGGAACAATTTATCGTCAGGTCTATCGTTGAGACCAATCGTTCAGATCTGTCATTGAAACCTTGGCTGAGACAGATCGTTCAGACTGGTCACCAGATTTACAAATCGTTCGACTGATTTTAAGGCAGCCACACACGGAGCAATTTGTCGTCAAATCCGTCATCAGACACCAAATCATTCGACAGATCTGACCGTGTATGGGTAAATGTGAAGCAATTTCTCGAATTGTCCGATCTGTTGTGGTCTTCTGGGATTCCCAACAACTTTTGGCGTGTCAACAGATATTTTGCACGTGTTCACTATGGCAGCACAATTTTTAAAAAATGAATTTGTGTAACTGAAGTGATTATAAATAAATATATTAATTTATTGTTTAGAAATTAATCCATATTCTTAATATAAATAAATTTATGTATATATAAGTTATTATTAATTTTATATTATATATAGCATATCAGTTTTAAGTAATGAAATAAAATGGTATCGCAATTGATAATTATTGTTTTTGTGATGATTTACAGAATACTGTAGTAAAGTTCGTGGTCCGAGTTTGTTTTCGTTCCTCGATATAGTTTGATATCGAATACACTTCTACAGACTTCACAACGTTACTTCAAATACACAAGTTTATTTACAACACAAAAAAAGGGTGACTCCACTCATGATAAAAATCAGACAAAACAGTTCTCCACAGGAGGGTAGAAGTGTGAGCACACAGAAGAGAAAAACCTTCCCGATCTGCACGGAACACCCCAGATGTCCACTGCTGTTCGGTCATCTTCTGTTCACTCTAGGATCTATCTCCCCAGAGAACCTCGACGGCAAACATCTGACCTGCTTCATCCGCTTTTCGTGCGATCTCCACTCTCTCTCCGTCTCTCTCTACACGTCTGTCTTCAATGCTCACCACACCCTCACTGCCTGTGTCCCCTTGCTTTGTTTTTTCTCTTTCCCATGATCCCGTCTGTTTTTATCTCCCCCTCTCGAATTTGAATTTAAAAAAGAGAGCCAACGTGACCCCTCCCTAAATTGATCTAATTACACTTCCGGCAACCTCTCACTGGGGAAGTCCAGATGTCCACGAAAGTATCTTGCACTCCATGCTCACAATACATTCTCTGTAGTGACTGCTTGATGACAGATCTGAACGATTGGTCTCAGCAATGGATCTGGTGATAAATCATTCCCTGTGTGGAGTCCTACAATCGGTCTGACGATTCAGTAGTTTGATAATGGATCTGAGGATAGATCGCACTGTGTATGCGGATTGTCAGATGACAACAGATCAGAAACGATCCGTTGTTGCAACTGATATGACAACAAATCGCATTGTGTGTGGGAACATACAATCAGTCTGATAAACCTGATATTCCTGATAGATCAGGTTTATCTATCAGGTTATCAGGTTCCTGATAAACCTGATAGATAAACCTGATCAGGTCTGATAAACCTGATGGATCTGAAGACAAATCGCTCCGTGTGTGGCTGCCTTTAGGAAGTATGTTTAAGACGGAGGGCCACATTGATGATAAGATTGCAAGAGGAGCAAATGCTGGATTAAAAGTTTTGGGTGCACTTGGAAGGTATGTGAGGAATGGGAATCTGTCAAAGAATGCTAGAATGGCTGTGTATCAAGTGCTGGTTCTAACATTAATCTATGGAAGTAAGACTTGGATAAGGGGTGAAAAGCATAGAATGTATTTGAGTGCAGTGGAGATGAGATATTTGAGAGGTGTAGCTGGAGTAACGAGATATGATTATGTTTCAAATGACGAAATACAAAAGAAATGTATGGTGAAAAGGAGTGTGATAGATGCAATAAAAGTAAGTCAACTTTGAGATGGTTTGGTCACATGGAGCAAATGAATGAAGAACAATTTTAACAAAGCAAGTGTGTGTTGGATGTGGGAGAGGAAGGCCAAAGAAAGAATGGAGAGAACATGTAGATGAGTATTTGAGGAAGTATAGATTTCAGTGTGTTTATAAGAGGTGGACATGTATGAAAAAAATGACTGTAGAAGAAGCTGGAATAGTGTGTAAAGATAGGGATGTATGGATTCAACTGATTGGTGGTATCTGAGGGGTGATTGGTGGTAGTATTTTTTTTACACAGTTTTTTCTGTTTTCTTTTATTATTTTTTTTTATTTTTCTTTTTTTTTTTTTTTTTTTCTCCTTTAAGTGCTGTCCATCCTCTTACAAGGATATGAGTGTGATGTTGTTGTTGTTACTTTTCCAAGAATAAAAGTCTTAAATCTGTTTTATACCAAGTGTAAATGTTAATGTTTGTATATGCTTTTGTCAAAACTCTGCTCTTTTGCACCATATGGCTAATCATTGATTATACCACATGGCACAAAAGGGATGGAGATATGATGAAAGCGCATGCAAACATTAATGCTTTCACTTGATGTAAAACAGCATTTATAGATTGGGCAGAATCTATATATTATAATAATTCATTTCAGTAATCTCTAAATATATGCTTTTCATTCTATATGCATTTTGTCAACATTTTTCAAAAGGTATGAATTTTATTTCATTTAGTTAAATATAGTAAAAAAAAGTATAGTATTAAAAGTTACCTCTGTAACATCCATTATTTTAATGGCTGCTAACTGTCCAGTTTTCGTATGACATCCCTAAAAATTGTTATTAAAGAAAACTTTTAACAATAAATCTTCAAAATCTACATCAATTTCATATCAATTAATAGTAAAATTCATAAAATTACTTAAAACAGAATACAATTTTTATTAACTAAAGTATTTTTAGGTATTATATATATCTTCAGATTCTAAAATGCAAACATAAGAATATACAACCATAATTAATTCTAAAAATATTTTAAATTAATGGGTTACTTAATCTTTGCAGAATTATGAATACCCAAAATAACATTATTATAAAGCTATAAAGCAATTCAAAAAATTTTTATCATAATTTAAATAATTATAACAAAACATTTTAAACTGATTAATAGCATAAGAACATACAAAACAACATTATTGGAAAAAACCAATATGGGGCCCTGTTATAATTGAAAGTTATAATAACTCTTAAAAGTTTATTATATGATAATGGGTGTGTGATTTATAACAAAATCTATACAATAATAACAACATGATATGATAATATTACTTTTAGCAACTTTTTTAAGTCAAAAATCCAGGGCTTTAAAAAATTTAGAAAAATTTTTTGCCTTTAGTATTTATAATTAAACTTATTATTTACTATGCAATAGCAGATCCTTAAAACACTGAAGAAATTGGATCAAAATATCAAGGCTAAATAATGTAAATGAACAATAAATGCTTATTTCTAAATATGTCCTTTATTTTGGAATGATTAAATTAAAGGGATTAAAACATACACCATCAAAAATAATCTTTAATGACATAATCTATATGTCAAATGTTGTATAAATCTATCATAATTTTCATAGTTAATACAGAAAAATTTGAAGTTTGAACATGAAATAAATATGAAGTTTTGAATGAAGTTTTGAATTATTTCAAATAAATGAAGTTTTGAAATAAATATATTTACAGGATTAATTAATCTTACTTTAAATTTGACTTTAATGGTCTGATCATTCTGCCACTTATAAAAGAAATAAAAAGAGCACTAGGCCTTTCTGCCTAGTACTGTACTACTCTTTTTATTTCTTTCAAAAAATATTAGTAATAAAAAAGTGATTGTTTTTCTGCTGGATAAAGAACATTTGCCTGAAGAAAAGGCCATCAAATTTAAATGAATTAATAAACCAATAATTAATTTTTAATTAGTGGGGTGTGTTAGATCCCCACCACTAATTTTGCACATCAAAGTTTTGCAACTTTTACAGCATTAAAGAATTTTTCATTTCCATATTATAGATATTACAAAAATGATTTTGACACAACTTGATTAGAAATAATGAGGATTGGCTACATTTAGGTCAAATAAAATGTCATGTTCAATATCACTAGTCTCTATGAACTGTTAACATATTTTTACAATAAATTGTTAAAAATAATATTTTTATGATAAATTCACTTAATAGGATAAAAATAATGAAAACTTATCTTTAATAACACTTTTGGACAAAGTCCCTCTTCAATTATAAAGAAAAGCCAAAAAGAACAGAATATCAGGCTTAATTTAAATCTCATTGTGAGATGTTGCATAATGATTACAGAATAAAAAATTAAAAATTATACAAATATAAATATGTAAACAAATAAATAAATATTAACAGATACATAATATAAATAATAATAATTTGATAAATTAAAAGCATAACAAATTTATAAAAATCCTTTTTATATTAAGACTTTTCATTGTTCTTTTAGTCTCTAATATTCAATATCTCTAATAATCATATCTAAGTATTTCATTGATGTTATGATATTTCTTAATATTGAGTTTTATCAAAAAATATGCAGAAACATAGCTTGGAACAATACCAATGATTTTTATACAACTTGATCAGAAGTACTGAGGATTTGTTATATTTGTGTCAAACAGAATGTCATGTGCCAGTATTTTGTATTATTTATATTTATTACGATAATATATAGTGCCCTAATAAACATTAGAACTGAGAAATCCATAAATTTTGGGCATTTTCAACTTCCAACTGTTTCAACTTATGACGGTGGGGTTCAAAACTAAACTCTGTTGTAAGTCGAGGACTATCTATATATATTCATTTTTTTATATATTTTATTTTGTTTCTGAGAGAATCATCTCATGGAAAACTCCAGAAAAGATTATTAGTTCTTTTGTCATGATCAAGCAAACACTGAAAATATAGGTTTAGAAAATACAAAAATTAGATTAAGCTCTTCTGGTTTTATTGAAATTGAATGAATGGTACGAAACGAGTGAATCTAATGTATATGCTATAGGTGTTATAGTTGAAAATGTTAATGGCAAATTTGGTGTGAAAATTCCATGTAAAACTCATGGAGCTGCTGAAGGTATTGTTGGATGATTGTAATGAAATTAATACTATGTCAGAACACATAGTTTCTGATTGGTGCAAACAAAATGATCAGAACCAGGCAATGCAAATCAAAGTACAAAATTATTCTAAAATGCATAGGTCAGCAACTTTTTTTATTTATTTTACATCCTTTTGCCTCTGCTAGATTGTCTAGATTTTTCTGATTATTTTTTAGTGAAATTATGCCCTCTGAAAGATTTTTTCTTACTGCTACCTTTTCCATATAAACACCAGAATTACTTCCAAAAATCTTTCATTAGTTCCTATTTCTGAAGAGAACTTCTTTAATCATAACTTGGAAAGAGATGTTTGAATGTATGCTCTATCCAATTTAAAATCTTATTGCATCTAAAAATTCAAAATCCAATCTTATTCATCTAAAATTTAAAATCTATATGCAGGGCCAAAAATTTTTTTACCACCTAAATTAATAGAGAGCAGTTATTCCTTGAGTTACCTCAGGCCTTTAAGGCAACAATATACAGACTTATAGTATTATCAATTAAAAGCTGTAATGGAAATTTATCATTCATTTTAGAAAACACTACTGGGTGATATTTGCATTGTTATATTTATTGTTCTGCTCTTTATAAAATTTGCTCTTAATTTTAAATACTAATTTATCAAAATGTTTGCTTTTGAAATCATATACTATATATTCTTATTTTAAAGTGATATTTAATTCATTCTGGATATTAGAAAAGTGTTAACACAAACAAACACTCAAAACGAACTTTCAACAGGGGATCAACCATTTCAAACCAATCAAACAAACACAGCCAAACCTCCCGACGGACAAAGTCCATATTAAATTTTTCAAACGATTATTTTTGAATTAATCTATGGTGCCACCATCTGTTGAGTTAATAATTAATTAATTTAGAATTTAGAACTAAGGTGGCGCCATCCTAGTAATTAATGATTAAACAATAATTTTTAAATTAATTTTCCCGAAACAAAATTTTGCCACCCCACCGGACTCGAACTGGGATCTTTGGGATAGCGCCCTAATGCCTTAACCGATTAGACCACAGTGACCTATGACAGAATTCCATTTTGGGAAGCTTATATAATGATTACAATGGAGACTTACTCTATTGGACATTATATAAGCTTATCATTATATTATATAATGATAAGCTTATATTCATTATATCATTATATAAGCTTCCAGAAATGGAATTCTGTCATAGGTCCCTGACTACTAATATATATAGTTCTAGGATATATATTTTTTCAGTTATTAAATTAATTGAATATAGTTCCTTTAAAAAATCAAATGAAATTTAGATAATATAATTAAATTTTTTACTTTAACTAACAAGTGAGATAAAACAGAAGATTTAAATTAATCATTTATCTACTTAATCTAAACAGATATAAGAATATCCATCACTAGCTGAACGTGAATTGATTAGGATTTCAGTTGTCAATCACAAATTTCTCAAAAAATTATTTTAATATTTGATTAGGTTATTTGAGTTAAGCTGCCATATCTGACGAAAGATATACATTATCTGGCTGTGACCACTTATAGCGCCCATCACAGGCTGGCTAGCACCCATGATGGAGTCAACCGAATGGTTGTAGGATGGGGTTCAAAAGGCCTGCCCGGACCCTTCGTAAAAAACTGGAGGTGTGGGATCAGAATTTGAACCTGGATCCTCCAGGGTGATAAGCCAAAGCTTTACTACGCGGCCATCCGACCGACGAATCGCAGCTTGGATAACGACGATAATCCTGGAACGGATTACCGTCGTTAACCAAGGCACTACTGTATTGTTTTATATATAAATTCTATATTTGTAAAAACAGTTTTTATATTGATTCTTCAAAATATAAATATTTTCCAAAGAAAAGAAACTTTTTCCTCCGAGTTCCAATTAAAAGTAAAATTTCCAATTTGTGAATTATTTTTTTTAAATTTCCAATTTTTTGTGAATTATAATCATAAACATTATAAACATATATATCAGTCATAAAGCAAATTTATTTGCGATAATAATTTGACATTAAATTTGAATACAAATTTTTACAAATTTTTGCATTTTATAATTTTTTAAATATGATGTTTACATTTGTAATACTGCATAATATTCAAATACATTTTACAAAATTCAATTACATTATTTTTATTATATTAAAATGATAATTAATCAATATATAATTTCTGTAGTAATCATTTTCAATCTATACATAAATATTTTTAGAGAAATAATTAAGAAAAATAATACTTATTATATATTGCTAATATCGATTTAGTATTCATAAATCATTCATGAAAATCAAAAATATTCAAATAAATAATTTATGTTTGTGATGAGGAAGGATCATAAATCATTCATAAAAATCAAAAATATTCGAGTAAATAATTTATGTTTGTGTTGAAGAAGAACTATCCTCATTTCTCACTTTTTGTTTTCTCGTTATATGTCATCAAACATCGTTTGCCTTTTCCATTTTGGTTTAACAAGCAATTGTCAATAACAAGACATCGCATCCATGGCACTACTTGCCTTTGAACTTTATTACAAAATTTGGATCATTTTGTATAAACTTATCCATAATATCAAACGCACTGCCAGACGGCATAGGAGTATCAAAGCAATAAATTCCTGTGATTTGGGATTTCTGTGTGTAAAAGGTTTTGAAAAACCGCGCCAAAATGAATCAATAAAAAATATAAAATTCGGGAAAAAAACCGCGTTATATTGAAACAGCGAAAAGCGGAGTCTTACTATATATGTGAAAAGACAAACGATGTTAGATGACATATAACGAAAAAACAAAAAGTGAGAAATGGGGATAGTTTTTCTTCATCACAAACATAAATTATTTACTTGAATATTTTTGATTTTCATGAATTATTTATGAATATAAATCGATATTAGCAATAAAAAATGTCTATATTAATGTAATATTGGAGAGGCGTGATAAGTTTCTTTCAAAACATTAAATAAAATCAGTCTGAATTATAAATATTTAGTATCCAACTACAATTATATAAATGATATTTAATCACATAGAAGGAAAACGCTTCTACTACATTCTCATTTTTAGGAAAGTAAAAAGTCATAATCATCCCACTCGCAACAATGTTGCCACTTATATCAATTTTATCTTATTATAAATATTTTAATGTTTCATATACTGTATATATAAGTGATTTTGTGAGTTATATTACAAATGTAACAATTTTGTTCTTCTTTAAATATATAAAATTGATCATTTTATAAAATATTGCATTGTGTTTCTTAGATTGATGAACTAAAATTCCTCACATCAAACAAAATATGATATGGATTAAAATCAGGATTTCCACCATATTTTTTAGGTTTCATTTTTCAATTTTATTTAAATATAAATCAGACATAAGAAAGTGGATTATTTTGTCTTAATATTTAGAATTTCATTCAACGAATTAAAACGTGTTATGCTAGAATATGTTTTATATAAAAATTGATAAACAAATTAAAAAAATTTTCATTTCATTGATGTGATTATTCATAATTTCTACATTAACAATTCATAAATAATTAATAATTAATTAATTAGAATTATAATTTAGAAGTTTAAAAAACAAGTGAAATTTTCAATATTTTTCAGTTTTAATAATTATATTCCAAATAGACCGTAATACATAAATTCACTTAAATTTAAAAACTGATGTGAAAATAGGAATTATTTATTTTTCTACATATGCCTACATTCTTCTCTAAGTTCTTAGCAAGCGCAAAAATGAATGATAAACCCTGAATTATTTTAAAATATTTAAGATGTTTTTAAATCAATACAAGCTAATTTTTTAAATAATTAAAATTTTGAATATTTCAAAAATTTTTCTGCCGGGTAATGTTGGTTAGTGAATTTATTTCACTATAAGCCGCAAAGCCACGTCAAGGCCTCACCCTTTTTTTGCGGTTTTTTTGTTTTTTCCAGAAACCTCATAATGGCTAGACAGAATCCCCATTATGAGTAAAACTGGATTGACATCCTCATCGCAGGATTTTCTTTAGGTCCGAACTAACATTAGTTCGCGATTTATCAAAAATAAATAAAACTAATATGTAATTAAACAAAAAATAGAAATCTCAAATACTGAATGGGATAAATTAAAAATGGTTTTTCCAGAAACCTCATAATGGCTAGACAGAATCCCCATTATGAGTAAAACTGGATTGACATCCTCATCGCAGGATTTCCTTTAGGTCTGAACTAACATTAGTTCGCGATTTATCAAAAATAAATAAAACTAATATGTAATTAAACAAAAAATAGAAATCCCAAATACTGAATGGGATAAATTAAAAAAATATGGCCAGAGTAAAACAGTGTCAGACGCTAGAATGACAAAACGGGGTAACAACACCGAGGCAGATCCAGAACATCTTCTTCTTCTTCTTCACTTGTTAATATGAAGGGTATAGCAGAGAACTTCTTGATGGGATCTCCTCCCTTCCTTACATCCAGTTACGCCAAAAAATAGATTCTAAACTAATTACAAAAAACTAAAAAATTAAAATTTAGAAAATAAATATCTATATAAATTTAGAATTAAATTAATTTTTAAAAATTTCTAATTATGATACGATTGGATAACAGGTTTCACATAGGTTAACCAGCCGATATATCAGTTGTCTCCCCGCCACCCGTCCGTTCCTGTGAGATTCGTTTTCCCGCGAGTTAAAGAAAACCCCTGCTCACTAGAAACGATATATCGCATCTCCTGGCAAGAACCGCCCTGTCCAGCAAAGTACAGGAAAACGCACGGCAGACGGATGCAAAGCACCACACATCTCACTTGGCAGCAGATACTCGTCGCCATAAATTCCACCTGTCTCCCAAAATCTTCGGACCAAAGAATGACATTCGTGGATTAATTTTAGCTCCTCCAGCCAAACAAATAAAAATTTTCTGGCGTTATTGTTTTCTTAATTGTTTTCCGAAGTATTGTTTCGAAATTCTACTTTTCTCATAAAATTCAATATTAAAAATAAATATATAAATTTCATTTGTCGATTGCATATTAATGCAAGCAATATTTTCCATAATGGTGGTTCTACCAAAAAACATTTAGTTTTATTAAATAATTGAATATAAAAATGTCAATTAAATTAAAATTATTGTTAAAATTTATCAACACGTACTAAATATTTATGTGTAACTAGTATATTTCCATCAATCCATTGAATAGTGTTATATTTACATAATTTTATTTTTTGTTACATTAAAAAATACAATATAACATTAAAACTGACCATATACTTGTCTGTAACCGGCATTTTTTATATCATATTTTTCAGATTTCTTCTATAAATATACATTAAATTTGCATATCCTCTAAATTTCATAAGTATTCGAATTTTATAAATTATAAGGTTCGAATTTTTGACATCTGTTCATTCTTCTCATTTTCACTAAAAAGCAGAGCATTTTCAAAAAATTTAAAAAAATTTGAGAGGGAGAATTTGGGTATTCTATTTTAGGGATAGTAAATTCTAGGGGGCATTCCCAATTTTTGAACATTTTCATATACTGTATTTCTAAAATTCCGAAATTTTTAAATTCTATTTTATATTGAACTGAACATCAAAATTTCGAAAAAAATATTCACTAGATGGCATCTGAATTTGTTAATGTTTTCATGTTTTACTACTGAGTTCGAGAAAATTTTATGCGACTACAATATACTTTGCGAAGAAAATCTCTTCGAAATGCACAATGAAAAAATAAAAAGTTGAATAAAGCAAAGACAGAGTGGGTTTTATTTAATAAAAGATTTCACTCCCCATTCTATTAATTAAAGTTGGGCGATCCGGCGGTGTGAAAATGCTTCAGCTTTTCACTCTAGAGGATCTAAGTTCAATTCTCTGGTCCCGCTCCTTAGAATGAGGGGTACAGGCTCGGCTGTGGATCGCTGCCCTCTACAATCCGGCTGAGCTCAGCAAAGGGAAGGTTGTTATAGACTGCCGCTTAGTAATCACCCCAACATGTCACTCCGATTAGAGAGCCTACAACCATTGGAAAGTAGCGTCATCTATTGACAAAATTTTCTATTTTATTATTAAATGGCTGGACGAATATAGGATTCCTCTGTCTGTTTCGTCCATAAGTATGGAGGGATCAGTCGGAATTGAGTTGAGGATCGGTGGACAGGAGTATATACTTAACATGGAATTAACCTGCAGATAAAGTATGATGATTGAACGTTCTCTGAAAAAATCTGAAGATATAAGATTTGGAATTACTTCTTCATCCTCCAGACTGTTTTCTGTGGATCGGTCGGGTGCGATAAACTGGCCGTTTCGGGATGATTTACATAAAAATCCCGTTTTCATGTTAGATATTTTTAGATGTTAAATAAATATGGCACACTTGGCTATGTATTTGCATAATTTTCTTTTCCATTAGAGTGAAAAACTAATTATCCGTTCTGATTTAACGACATTTTACAGATTTCTGATAATTGATCTATTGTGACATGTTAGTCGCAATATTTGTTAATGCAATAAAAATATACAGCACATTAAATATCAATCTAAATTGATTGTTTTCATACAGTATGGTGTACATATTAATTTTTGAACTAATGAAAAAATGTATATACAGTATTTAAAAATAATAATTCAATAACTGAGAAATAAAATCGGAAATTAATTTAAGATTATAGTGTTCACTATCGTATTTATTAAAATAATGTATATTAGGTTCAATTAGGTTTTCAGAAAGTTGGCGGGATCGAGAATATATATCACGTGATCCGGTAAGGTTTGTCTGAGAGCGGCTCAATGAAAAAATCTGGATAATGATCAAAGTTGGGAAAAATGCGTATCATTTAACCAAACATAGTCAGAAATTGTTAAATAATACAAGGAAAAAATTTACACCAGAAAAATTTCTTAGAATGGGTCCCTCAGTCATTCAAAATCGTACTCTAAGTGGTGCCAGTGACGAATCAATTAAAGAAGTGATCAAAACACAAATTCCTGTTGGCTTAAATTTGAAGTGTAGTTGTGGATGCAATGTGTGTTTCAATCAACCCAAGGGTGAGCACGTGTTTTCAACAAACTCCTTTCACTTCCGGTTATGATTACGCAATTATTCCATTTAGAATTCAGATCAAAAATTTAAAAATTTTTATGACTTTAAAAAGTATTTTGTTATCCTTTATAGGTAGTAGTAAATCATTTAGATAAAATTAATAAATTCTTTTATCCTTATTTAATGTCTTACAGATACCAATTTTCTTACCACGAAACCTTCATATTATAGAGAAATATAGCTTTGGTATAAATAACTTGTTTATATGAATCTATATTTCAACATGGAAGTTACTAAATAGGATTCTGTACTATTTATTAAATTAGCATATGTATTTTGCTAATTTTAAGTCCATATTGGCAAGGATACAAGAAAATAATTATAGTAAAAAATAAAGAAAATAATTAAAATTACTTTTAATATAACTCTTTAATTAATTCATCACATAGTTTATCTATTATGTACATGAACTGAATATGTTATCTTTTTAATCAATACATCTTTATCTCAGAAAGCCTCTCTGCTTCTTTTAAAATAATCAAATTCCTACAAGGTAAAAATTTACTTCACCCCAAAGCAATTGAACATATTGTTCTTATATAGTATGCTTTATTTTAATTAATATGTATATTGTGTCTATGGACATATATACATATTCATTAAAATAAAGCCTACTATGATGTGTTAAAGATTCATTTAAAATATATGTGTTACAAAGATTCATGTTAGTTGAATTTTTAACACACATTCATGAATGTGTTAAAGATTTTTCTAACATGAATCTTTAAACCAAAGATTCATGATTGTAGTAATTCTCTATATTATGGTCTGGGGGAAGTGTGTTTATACTCATTAAAAAAACCTGCTGTTTAGGCAACACCACACTGAGGATGGAATGTGATGCAGAAACTCTCAACAGTCATTCAAGAATCTTGTTTATGAAGGTTGGAGTTGGTCGCAGCACGTACTTAATCACTTCAAAGTGAAGTAACTTTTCACATCCTTTCAAGTCTTTAAACAGAACATTAATTTAAATAGTTTTATATATCAGATAAGAATGCTTTCTGCCTTTATTGGTTTCCAACCACATAACAGAAACATAAACTTTTATATATAATCCTGAAGAAATGTCTAAAACATGCCTGTATTCTTAAAAATATACACATATTTTTTAAAAATTATAAAATAAAACCTTGACTAGTTTATTGGACATTTAAAAGAAAATTACAGAGGCAGGAGCCCTTTCAGTATGGATTGCCCTCATCATCTATATAGTGAAAATGAACATTAACAGAAAAGGAAGTGAAATATTTGGGTAAAGCATAAATCATAATGAGGATTCCCAAGTATCAGAGAAGTAACAGAAAGAAAAGACAAAACAAGTTGTACACTTGAAATAATAAAATGTTATACAATAAAAGAACTGCACAGAATTTTATTATTTCAAGTGTATTACTTGTTTTGTCTTTTTCTTTCTGATACTTTTTGGGAGCTCACATTATGATTTTGTATATTTACATAAATGTTTTGCTTCATTTTCTGTTAACATTCACTTTCTCTTTGCAATGATGAAGGGCAGTCCAGCCTGAAACATTCCTGCATCCATAATTTCTTTTAAAGATCCAATAAGGTATTTGAGATTTTATTTTATTATTGTTAAGAATTAGTTATTAATTCAGTTAAAAAATTATATGTAGATGTTTATTTTCATTATACAGTTAATAACTAATGAATGGTGAAAAGGCAAAAACTGTTCCTATATCATATCAGAAATTTATTCATTGTTGATGTATAAATGCATTATTTTGAATTAAATGAATAAATATGTTTGACTTGATTAAAGACTTGTAAGGATTTGATTATTTTTATCTTTTTAAATTCAAGTTATACAAGTCAGTTATACAGGTTCATATGTTTACAGATATACAATATGTTAGGAACTTTTGTGCATACAAATATGCCATTTTATTTTTAAGCCAATCTATTGTAATGACTTTGCTGCATCCAGCAGGGATTCTATTTGTTGCTATTCATGCAATTATCTTGTTTACAATTATTACATACAATAGGGAAAAAATCACCTGTAGTTTTAGCATATGCATTCATAATAAGTGCAGTTGATGATGTAATACCTGATGATGTGGATATTCTGCAAGAGAATGACAAAATAAAACAAGGGAATGGGAGTCTTCTTGATAGAGAAATTAGATTGATGGTGATATAATGGTAATTAATTTCTCCATTACACTATATCATAATCAGTCATGGAGAAATAAAGCAGCGAAGAATAAGAATCACAGTCTGTTATATTTTGTATAGACTTAGATATAATATGAATTATATTGTAAGGTGGAAAGTTGAAAAATTATTATAAAATTAATTCATAGTTATATCTAAATCCATAGGTTTGGCCAAACAGTGCTGGGCACGAGTTTGCTAGTATATCTTTATTTCTATATATCTTATGTTGTATCATGTTATTTACTGATGAAAGATTTTATTTGACGTCAGTTTATATATCAGAGGTGTCAAACTTCATGTTGCTAGAAGCCACATTTGAGAACCTCAAATATTCAAGAACCACAATCAGTTTTTCAGGATAATCTTAATCAATGATTTTAATGATTTCAAAAATGATTTATTATATATTTCCTATACATTTATTCTGTATAGATGTATATTATTTTTTACAATAAATGAACTAATAAAATTGCATTATTTTTTAAATTAAATATTTAAATTAAAAATAGGTACTGCTTCATACTAGGTGTTCATTATTCATGGTATGGAGCCATATTGAAGGCACCAAAGAGTTCAATTTGGCCATGGTGGTTATATAATTTTATGTTCTGTATTTAGTAAATTTGTTTTTTGTAATTAGTTTTTTAATAAATGAAACTAAACCACAAAAAGTATCATTATATTCTTATGCTTAGACTATTTTCAATTTCAGAAATGTTTTTAATAATTAAATAATACACAATATATAATTTTTATATTTATAGGAGATAAAAAAATAGCAGAATTTTTAAATGAAGAGATTAAAGAACAGTTTAAAAGAAAAGATATTACTAGTCGAACAATTCCAAATTTTGAAGATTTTGAAATAGAAAATAGAAAAGCAGAAGTAATTCTCAGGAAAAAATTCCATAATGAGAGGTAAATAAATTACAATGAATTATAAAAATTGCTTACTTTATAAAAATTTAATATAAGATAAATATTTCATTTTTATGTGAATAAAAAGTATATTCTAATTAAATATAGTGAATTATTTTGATAAAAATATTATTAAAATTAAGCAGTTTCTATAAGATTTTGGTTGATCATATATATGAAAACATTAAAAAAAAAACTTTACAGACAGAACAAGATAAACAAATTTCAGCATGTAGAAAAATAAACAAACTTGCTTACTGCCAACACAAAAGCCATAACTTTAATTAAAAAGTTCAAAAGGACTTTTTAATTAAAGTTATGGCTTTTTTGCTGCTAGAAATTTTTGTGGACATTTTTGAATTATTAATTTACCAATTAATTTTTTAATAACTCAAAAATGGTGAATATAATATAATAATATCCTAATTAAAGAAGTCTCAATTTATTAACTTTATTGATATAAACAATTAATTTGTATCACATTTTGACTTATGAGCTTCTATCTCACTTTTATAAGATACATTTAATGGTCATAAGGTTCAGATTTGAATAATGCACATCTTGCTGATGTGAAAGAAGAAATAAATTGTATTCATGCCATACTTACACATAACACTTGAAGTGCCTCATAGATATAAAAGCCCCAAAAATTAAATTTGATATAAAGTTTTTAAGAATTTGTGAATTTTATTTAAAAAAATTACAATAGTGAATATCAAAATCAAATTAAGATACTTGAATAGCAATTTATTAAGTTGCTTATTTCTTCAAAATATTAACCTATAAGACATATTCTATCAAATTTGAATATAAAATATAATTTTTTAAAGAATTTAAATCTGAATATCCACACACCAACAAGCATGTATCTCCTAAATCACAATGTCAGCATTTTAATGAATGTAATAAATTGACATTTTTTCATTGAATTTATGTGTTTTTATGTTTTGTTTTATTTATTTTATATTTGATAAATTCAATAGTATATGATACTTTATTTTTTATTAATATTCATAGTGAATTACAATGCACTCATTTTATGTGGGGGATGTATTTCTGAAGACCTTGCATAATTAAAAAGTCACACAATTCAAAAGTAGTTTCCCGGGAGGAGTGGAAAGGGGCAATCAAAATTTAGCCACCAAGCTTATCATACAAAAGAAAAAGAAAAAACAATATTCTAGATGCAGGTTTGAAAGCTATGTCAAATCAGTTGTCACCAAGTCATGCTGATATCTGCCAATAGTGTTTGTTGTTCAAATTCTTCAATTTTAGCTTAATATGGGATGACTTTTAGGTATTACGATTAAGTTTAAGACATTCGTGATTGTACAATCACGAATGTCTTAAACTTGTTAATTAATAAAATAATGAATATGGGAAGTCTGTAAATATATAAAATACAAAAATAAAATATGCTAAAATTATACTTCCAGCTGAATTTTTTTCCTGTTCCAAATTGTCCTTGAAGTAGGAAATGTCAGCCTGCATCCATAATAATCTCATGATGTTAAGGGGGAGTGTATTGGATTTGTGATGACAAATGACAAAGGAATCATATAAATTATGACATCATATTATAAAAATGATTAAAAATTTAAAAATATCTACATAAATTTGTTTTTACTTATACAGATTTTTTGCTTTTATAAAATTTAAAAGTGCTTATGTTTAATTGTTCAAAAAATAAAGACTATAATGTGACATATTTGGAAAAATTCTTGTTATAAAACAGGGTTGGCTAACCTCATTGTTCCATGGACTATCTGGGGAACAATTTGTTTTTCAGTTGTTAGGTGTTATAAAAATCACTTTGCAGAGCTAGCCAGGACTGTTATAAATATAACACATAGCTAGTTGTTTGAAGTTTTTTTTAGAAATTAAAAAGTATATGTCTGTAAATTGAACACGCTTATCCCACAATTGGGTTCTTGGCCACATTGGCAGCGTTGGGTCGGTATTACCGCCTTGTGGATTGGCCTGGTATTATTATATATATTTTTATATAAAATCTGAGAAATAAATTTTAATAGAAAGGGAGGGATCTTCAAATTTGTAACAAAAGGATTTAAGCTTAGTGTGATGAAAAATTATGAAAGATAGGGGAGACTCAAAAAATGTTTGAAATAATGTGATATAGTTAAAGAATGCAGTCCATTATATTGTAGTATCAATATGAATAAAAATTTGATTTAAAATTGGAAAAACAAATAATATATTTATATATGTATATATTATATATACAGGGTGTAAATTGAACACGCTTATCCCACAATTGGGTTCTTGGCCACATTGGCAGCGTTGGGTATTACCGCCTTGCGGATTGGCCTGGGTAAAACAAGCTTATCCCACATTGGGTTCTCGGCCAGATTGGCGGCATTGGATTGGTACAAGCATTTCTTGAATTTATCCAATATTTTATGCTTCTGATCAATTTGGCAATTATACGCAGTAGAAACTAACCGTTTAATATATTTAATAACATGAAATTTGCAAAGTAAAATGGTTGCACTATAGAATTAAATGTAAATAAGAAAGTTTCATTCTCAAAAGCATAAATACAAACAATCTCTGACTTACATAGATCTGTACTTAAGTAAGGCTAATTTTAGATAACGAGCTGGGTCTGAATCTAGCACTTCCTGAATAAACTAGATATGTGGGACTCTGGAATGAATTGGATCTGGATCCTCTAAGTTGCTAAGTGACTTACATTCTTATTCTTTAATATAACTATTTTTAATGCTAAATTTTTGTGGCCCACTAGTATTGTTTAATGCAAAATCTGACATACATAGATTTGATTTAACTAGGGTTTCACAAAATGATTCACTTAGGTAAGTTGGAGGCCTCTTGTATATAACAATTATAACATAACAAATATTACTAATTAGCCAAATTATACCCTTAGTGAATTATTTTTGAATTAACTGCCGAATTAATGATTATTTTTATTAATTATGCTATGATGCCATCTACTGGATTAATAATTAATTATTTTAAATTTTATACTAAGATGGTGCCATCTATTATTTAATAATTAAACTATAATTTTTACTAGTTCCCCAAAATTAAAAACTTGCCTTGGCCTGGAGTCAAATCAGGAATTTTGGGTTACTGTCCTGATGCTATAATCAGTTAGATTACCAAGATATCTGCAGATTTCTGATTTCTTATATATATATATATACCAGGATGGTAATCCAAAGTTCCTGGTTTGACTCCAGGCCAAGGCAAATTTTTAATTTTGGGAAATTAGTAAAAATTATAGTTTAATTATTAAATAACACATAGTGCCACCTTAGTCTAAAATTTAAAATAATTAATTATAATCCAATAGATGATACAATTAATAAAAATAATTGTTAATTCAAAAATAAGTCATTAGGGGTATAATTTGACTAGTTAGTAATATTTGGATGATTTAATCTTCTAGTTAAGTTGAGTTAAGATATATAACATAACATTTTGTTATATTATTATATCATCATATTCATTGCCTAATGACACTTACAGAATGACGAATAAAGCTCTACTCAAAGATTTAGCTAATACAAAAAGGAAAGAAAGCTAGAAAAGAGGTAATAAAATGAAACAGGTAGGAGGAAATTAAAAGAATAAAAATGGGTAAAATGAGCAACTTTTCAGAGGGCTACTTGATCCAGTTCATTTCCGAAAGCTTCTCTTGCTGCCAGGTGGTCTTTTATAAAATAGTTACTGTTTCTGCCTAAAGTACTGCCTGTGTACTGCCTGTTTCAGTCATTCTGATTCTCTGTTATAGTCAGCCAGCAATGATATTCACTACAAAAATGACAGAATATTAGTAAACAGAAGCTTAAATAAAACCTATGTTTATCTTAGAGTAAATATAGCGCAGGCAAATTTGGTTAAGCAATCATATCACTTACCTGGTTAGTAATAAATTAAATTAATCTAACTCTGACTATCTATTATAACAACTAAAAACTTCTTTGTTAAACTGTATAGTTATCATACTTTAGTAATACAAGTAATAAAACAGCATAAAATGTACCTAAAATCCACTTTTAATCAATAACAAAGTATTTTCAGGCATTAAAACTCATCAACATGCAACAATTACAAAACAGAACAATATAACAAAAAATTGAAATAATAGAACAACTTTTTAAATGCACATTAAATTTAAAATTATAGGAGTGGTTAAACTTGTGAAGTTTGTGAGATTGTCAACATCACAAAAAGAAGCAAATAACATAGCAAATAATGGTTTAATAAATAATATTTTATTACTAATATCAATTTATATTGTTTTCATCATTCTTCATCATTACTTGGAGTTGTGTGTTACATTGAGTTTGAATCAGTTGCTGATTGAGGAAAACAAGATGGAGATGAAGGTAGAAACAGCATACCATCTAGACTATAAAATTTATGTAAATTCATCTCTTTTTGTTGCCAATTAGTGTAAATCATCTGAAACCTGATTATGCTTCAGATATGATTCATGTTTATAAGCCATCTGTTCATCTGTTGAAACAAAATTCATCATTATTACAACCAGTATACATTGGAATTCTCCTATCCTTCATCATATACAGCTACAACCACACTGTGCACACGTTGTTGAAAATGAGATTGGTAGATTTGACTTATCAGAATGAGACAAAGGTTTACAACATTTTGTATGGTGACAAAACAACTGAAACGCCCAAGGTTAAGCTCAATGTGAAGGACAAAGTTATCATTGAACTGTTCTCATCTTGTACTACCATCTTATTCTTTATTATTATTTTTGTATGTGTTTTTATTAATTATGAACTGTCTCATATTCTATTAATCATGTTATAGTGTGGATAAAAGAACTATTCACCTAACTTTTTGCGAATCATTCTTGAAGTTTTTAATGGAATGTCTGGCCACAGATTGGATAACAAGAGAATACATCTATGAGCTAGCAACTTGCCAACATTATTGTTGGCTCTCAGATTGAACATCAAATTGACAGGCAGGCTGGGTTTTGGACATCTCAGCTGCTTCATAATAAGTTTTTTTACAAATATTAGAATAAATAAAAATTATATAAAAAAAAGTTACAGAAAATTATAATATAGTCTATGTAATGCTCATATTTACTTCTTGATCTATCTAATGCTCTTTGATATGGCAAATTAGGTATTTCCAAGTTGCAGGAAGGGTGCAAAAGTTTTTTAAATTGATATCATTTTTTTTAAATTATTTTCTTGATAACTATGCCATTTTTCTTGTATAAAGTTCTTGTCAGATGTCTTTTTTTAATAATGTTCTTTAATATCGTTGCATTATTCCAATCTCCATCAATATTTCTTCCAAGTGCTATATCACATAAGGCTATAATGTTCTTGCCTGTAATTATATCATACTTGTATTTTCTGCTAGCTCTTTCTTTATTTTCTATAAATTCTATATTGCTAAAAATATAGCATGAATGAAATATACTCTTTGGATGTTTGGATTATTAAAGAGAATGATTTCTATACTAAACATATTTAGAGGAAACAGTCTTGCTTTCCTATTCATATACATATAGCTTCACATGATCACAAACATCAAATGATAGTGTTAAATCAATAGCCATTAGAGCTTACAGATTATTTTTACATTTTCATGATTTAGAGAAAGAGCTCTCATATATTATTTTAAAAAGCATGAATATAATACTAAAAATTTTTAAATTATTAATGAAGTTATATGAACAAAGACAACATGAACAGACTAAATAGAAATATTGAAAGTGTCTTATTTATAATGATTATACCAAGCATAATATGTTTAATAAAGTTAAGAGAAAGCTACAAAAACAGTATAATATTATAAGATAACAACTAGAAGAAATTCTCACAGTATGGAACAGAATTAGAAATGGTAAAGAAAATAGGCCAATTAAAGATCAAGCTGGTGCATATAAAATTCTAATCTATAAATGCCATTCATAACATCATGGAATATATATGAATAACTAATAAACAGTTAGCAAAAAAAAATGATAACATAAATAGGTTCAGTTCATCGTTAAAGTGTTTGTTCAGAATGCATTTAGGTTTTACCTTGTGTTTGGCCCACGAGGTTCTTGTGCCATTAAATGCCAACAATAAATAAATCATCATTAAAGTGAACCAAATCTGTCAAATTTATAGTAGAATTTTTTATGATTTTAATGGAAATTCAATAATTGAAAATAATTTCGGCTAATATTAATTCCAGGATGGGCTAGAACCATTTTGGAATTAACAAATATATTAATAATTAAACTGAGAATGGTACTATCCATGAATTAATAATTAAATTAATTTGATGCCTAATAAATAAGTAGTTAATCATTAGAGATATTTAAAATTTTTGAATAATATAATTATTTCTTATGTATTGAAGATAAATATTTAATTTTTAAAATAATTTATTTTATTATTTATGCCTTTTATTTTATTTTTAGTCTTACTGTTAAAATAAATGTAAATCATTCCGATAATGAAGATGATAGTGAGGATGATGAATTTGATTTTGCTATGTTTGAGAAAAAGAAATCATCAATGCAAAAGGTAAAATTTTAATATGAATAAAAAGATTTTAATTAATAATTGACATTTTTATTAATAATTAATTTCAATTTTTAAATAAATATTAGTAAAATTAAAAGTTTTTATTCCTAATTTTAATTTTAAAGTCTAATAATAAAAAATAAAATATTCATATTTCTTCTGAGTTAGTAAATGCATTTGGTAAAATATTTTCATATTCTGGATAAATATATTTTCATGGTAGTAATGGTGAATTCAGATGTTTCTTGATGATTTGCATTTTCAATAAATTTTATTATTATATATTGCAAAACATTTGATTAAATTCTATGACAAAAAAAATAATATCAAAAATAAATAACAGAATATTCTGAATAAATAATAATAATAAACTTAATATTCTAGCAAAAATTATAGCATCTTATAGCAAAAGAAATTTCAGCAACTCTATACTTACTTTTTCCATATTTCAAGAAAAATGTAGATAAACTATAAGTTAATTAAATATAAAAGCTTCTCATTTTATTGTTTTAATGCAATAAGATGAGAAACTTTAATATGATTTTTTTGTTTTGTAAATTTTAATTTTTACAAAACAAACAATATTTTCATATTTATTCCATTTTTATTAATTATAACTAATTTATAAATGAAGTAAATCGACTTTCCCATAATACTGCTTGTTAGTTTAACATTTAATCTAATGTATGTTAGGAAATATAATGCTTTTCTCAAACAGTTCAAAATACAAAAAAATTTTTCCAGGCAAAATCCATATTAAAAAGAAAGAAATATTTCTATAAGCTATATTAAAATAAAAATAAAAACTGAATAGTTCTTATTCTTTTTTAAAATATATAAAAAAGAAAATAATGAATAATTGATCAGTTATATTTTCTATTAAATTTTATTGTGTTATAACTGAGATGCAGAATAATGAACAAAAATCAATTTGAATAACATATTTCTAGTATATTTTTAATTGGATATAAATACAGTTAAAGATTTACTTTATAAAAAAAATAAAGAATTGTTTATATTACAATAGATAAATATTTATATTGTATTCAATTATTTTTTTATTTAAGAAACTTAGATTTTGCCATAATATTTTTTTTTTCTCAAAAATGTTTTTGTGAAAAGATGATAGATAAATATTTTCAACTTTTGTAAGAAAATATCAAAATGTTTATGTTCAGTTTGAGCATAAACAATGTATAGAAGGTTGGCAGAGAAAGGATTAAGAACTTGTAAACCAAGAATCAATTTCTAATAGACATTATGCAATTATAAATTAGATGCAATAAATGTGATTCATGAGTGCATAAATTGCCTGACCTGAATTCATTGAAATTTTATCTATTTGGGCAATGTTAAAAAAATGGTGTATCAACAAGACATGAACTTGGAAGGAAAATTCTGGGATGATATTAAAATGCTTTCATATATAAACAATATCTGTTCACAAAATGAAAACACAGCACTCTTCACAGTTGAGGAACAAGTAACTCTTTATTCGTTAATGTTTTCGACCTAAACGGCCATCATCAGGCTTTACAACTAGAACTAGAACAGAATCTTTTTAAATTGTTCGGATTACATGCGTTGCTATGGTTACAATTTACTAGAGAATAAACATAAACAAGGTTAATGTAACAGCTGGAAACATTAAAATTTTTAAAAAATTAGAATTTAAAATATTATAAAATTAAAACATTAAAAAATTAAGATATATAAATGGTTACATAAATTATACAGTCTCAATGGAGTGCAGTATTGGAGTTCTTTGCTAGTATAGATTTGTCTCGTCCAATTAGATACTTCCACGGGGGTGAGGGTTCGAGTGTTGGTCCTTCGTTTAAGATCGCCTCCTTGTTTTTTCTTCTTAAAATTTCTATAGACTCAGTTAGCAGTGTCTGGGTTGGAGTACTTACCTTTTTTTACTATTTTGGCTTCCTTCCATTTTATCTTGAGATCTTTGTTATAGGCTTCCGTTGCTAGATCTGTTGTTAAATTTCCTTTTTCAACATCTCTCTTATGCTCATTTACTCTCTGGGCTAATGTTCTTTTCGTCACACCTATGTATGCAGCCTTCTCTCCCGTCTGTATGTCTTCATCTGGAATGGTATATACATCACTCTTCTGTTCCTCATTGTAGCGGTCCTTGTCATTCCTTAGAATGCTAAAGACGGTTGGGCCTCTTCTTGGTGCTATCCTCTTCTTCTTTTTCTTGGCTATTCTCTTTACTACAGGGAGATCTTTTAAGCTCTGCGACACTGGCATGTATCCCTCTTTGTGATAATGTCACGGCAGACGTAGAGCGGGGCCAGTTGGAGAGGTTTCTTTCCACTGACATCCTTGTCTGTATGAGGAATGCTCTTCCATATCCATGGTCCATTCCAACTTTCATGATATATTCCAATTCTTGGGCTTTATCCTCCTCGTGTTTCTTGTTCCTCAACTGCGAAGAGTGCTGTGTTTTCATTTTGTGAATTTGTATACTAGAGTTTAAGCAGTTTTCTAAGAATAGTGAAACAATATCTGTATCTGCCATTTTGGAACAGTATACTAATCAGTGATGTAAAGTGTAGAAATATGCATTTGAATAAAAAACAAGATTTTAAATATTTTTTTTGTAAGTTTTTTTTAATTTTCTTAGTTGTTTTATATGTAAATATCAAATAATTCTATCAACCAAACTTCCCCTAGCAGTTTATTTTTGAAATGATGGCCAAATTAATAATTATTTCAAAAATAAACTGCTAGGGGAAGTTTGGCTTGATAGAATTATTTGGATTGTGTAAATTCTCTTAGTATATGTTGATTTATGATTGTAAATATCATTTTATGAAATTTTCCATTCAATAAAATAATGTGTGCAAATTTTGCAATACTGTGATATTATAGTATAAAATTTTTAAATATGCATTCATTGAATGTTTTTTATAAAATTTGCCCTTAGGTATCCAGAGTAAATTTTTCATTTTATTTTTACTAAAGTTGCTGAAACTCTAATGTTTCAAAAGCTTGAGATGATAATCTTATACTAAGGAAAATCTTGAGGAAGCTTGAGTATCTGATCTTTTTTAATAAATATTATTTATTAACTCATTATATTTGAAAGTCCACTGATCACTGGCCCAACTTTATTATGGTCATAATAAGTTTGTGCTCTATTTTTGTTTGTAATATATGGATCATTTGGATCAAACTGCAAAAATTTAATGCTCATAAGAAAAATAAAAATAGTATGTAATAAAAACATGCAGAAAACAAAAATCCTAGTATATAATATTCAATAATATCTAACTTTAAAAGGATAAGTGATAAAACTAAACAAAATAATAAGTGACAACATAAATTTCATTAAAAAATATAAATGTAAAAAATTAGTTTAAAAAACAATATAAAAGCTCATGATTCATGTAAAAGAAAACGTATGCCTAAAATACACTATGTAATAAGAAAGGCCATAATTATTAAAATTCTTTCCAAATAAAAATTTTAAAAAGTGATTAAAAAGCCATAAAAACATTTGGCATAATAACTTTGAACTTGTTAGGTATAAGTATGTAAATGAGCGAGTGCGGAAGTGTTCGTCAGTCGCGTGTAAAAGATCGACGCAATCGACAAGTTTTTGAGGTGCTGTTTGATAACAAGATAATAAATCTGTTAAAAAAATGCTATCTTGATTAAATTTTATTTAATTAATTATATAAAAAATAATAATAATTTTATTTAGAAAGATTAAATTCATAAATGAAGCAGCTAAGTTTAAAGAATAAAAATGAACGAAGCAGCATTTTTATTTTTTAATAAATCGATTATTATTCCTACTTTAATTTAAATTAATTATTTTTTTCTTCCGTTTTAAATAAAATAGAAAAATGTACGATTTCCAATTCTAATTTTCCGTAAATAGTTTCCAGGAAAAAACTTCCAAACATGGAAGCAAAGTTATTTAAATTTCGATCAAATCGATCCAGAAGGGAAATTTCTTTGATTTTCCACTCTGCTGAACTTTGAAAATAGTTAAGAGCAATTCCAGAAATAACTTCCATATTTGACAAATACTAAATCCTTTAAATTTTATTTTTTTATTAATTTATATTAATTACAAGATAAGAAAATTCTATAATTAATAATAATACATTCTTGTTAATGTATATATGTACTTTTTATAGTTATAATCAATATGTAATTTTTATACATTACAGTATATTATTACTTGCTTATGCAGCATATAACTTGTATACATCATTGTAAATTTATATATGCCAACATGAAGGTAATGATATGTAAAGAAATAAATTCCAAATTATCGATCAATAATATTAAATCAAATTTCTTAACATGAGATAAAATTTCTTATTTTTTATAAATTATATATATATATTAAAATAAATTTCCCTAGAGTTGATTAATTGAAAATACTCACCAATAAATGGATCCGAATTCCTCTTTGCTTTCCCCATACTATGCAAGCAATGTGACTAATTGGACATTCATGTCTTGGTGCAGATACCTCCATTCTGAGCCTCCCGAAATGACGGGTAGAATAAGCACGTGCAATCTTTCCTTGCCTGTGACGTCACTAAGCGGAACTGTCACTAGGGGGAGTAATCGACCTTTCGCAGCAAACCATATTGTTCACTGCTCCAAGAAATTACTAACTTTTAAAAAATGCCATCTTTAGAAAACTTTATTTTTGCTATTCGATTAACAATAGAGAAATTTTAACCGGTTTCTGTCTCTCCAACAACAATTCTGATGCGAAAAATCTGGTGACATCCGTAATTAATATCACGTAATATTTAATTGTTTACGTAAAGAATGCATGTTATCTACATTAATATTAAGGTAGTAATGAATTAGCACGTAATCTGCAGAAATCGTTTTATAAACACGCAAATGTAAGACAAGAGAGAAGTTTTATTCATCAATTTACGCGTATGCTTTAAGAGTAGTCTAAATAAAGATTAGATATAATTTTAATTAATAATATAAGTATTCATTATCTATATGAAAGAGCAATAAACTCGTAAAAAGTAAATCTTATGACCTGAATGCTTTAATAATTGCATCAATTTGAAGATATTTACAGTTGCTCGATGTTTCGAAATGCGCGAATTCTCTTTCAAGCATAGACCTGTATCAAGAACACTTTAGCAATATAAATTCATTATTAAAAATTATAAATTTATAGTTCTGTACTGTAATTATTTATTCTATGTCGTGAGACTAACAACTTAATGCTTATCTAATTGGCACGCAATTTGCGTCACGTGATTTGTGTGTGTGTGTGTCAACGTTTGTCAAATTTAGTGTTGGCATCGTGTTATATACTGTATTTATAAGAGATTTCGTGTTCATTAACATAATATGAACCATTCAACCCAGTCTAATAACAATGCTATAATTACTGTATAACACAGTTCGCGAATTTTCTATAAATAGTCTTGTGCTCTATAATGCTTAAGATTTTTTTCAATTATAATGATTTAATTTTGTTCAATTTAATGAAAGGAAAATTTTTTGTAAATAAAGTTTCTCCTTATTTCGATAATATAAATATATATAAAATAGTTTTAAAATTATGTTAAGTATTCATTAATTCCGAAGAGAAACAAAAATAATTACTGTACTAGATAATCTTTTTATTAATTCTGCATTCATTAAAACTAATTAAAAATGAAGAAACACAACGTTTATTTTGCATATAACAATTTTCTAACTAGGATTTCTTTTGGATAAATTCTTTCTTTCAGTTAGATATACAGGAGTGGGTTCAGCTAGAAAAAAAAAATTATATATCAGAATTAAATAAGTATTATTTTACGTTATGGAATTTATTTTTTAAGAGGTATAACAGTTACTTCCAATTTTACTGATATTTAAAATCATAGAATATATTTTAAATTTTTTAATCTATACCGTAACTTTTCTTTTAATAATTTATTTTTCTTTAAAGTTTTAATTTACTGTTTTATGAAAAACTTAAAATTTATTTATTATCTTGAACAAAGAAATAAATAAAATTTCTGTATACAGTACAATGACTGTAGTAATGCCGTAAAAGAAAGTCCCGCCATCTAGTTTAGAATATTATTATTAATCTAAAAATTATATCAAAACATTTTTTATACCGATGATTATGATAAAAAGTGTTTACGGAAACGATCTGATCGTATTTATTTTTTAAAATATTCTATTATCTCAGTTAAACATATTGTATTCCGTTTTCTATATTTAAAACGTATATTGATTCCTTACGTGATTTCATATTTTAATAAAATATTTGAACTACGATAGAAAATAAAGATGAATACAAATTTGAACCAAAATATAATAAAAAATATATATATTTTAGCACTACATTCAATAATTATCAACGTTAAAAAGGATAAACATAATTTATTACTCTATCATCTCACTTAACTTGGAACCAATCAGGAGAGGAAATTAATTTAAAAGAAAAAAAGAACCCACTAGAAGGGAGATTATTAAAGCACTTTGTGGCTCAGTTTTTAGTATGACTTGCCAATTTGTTTTGGGTTTTGGCTGTGGAAATACTGTAAGTTTTATATAAATATCTTGGTTATGCTTCTTTAAATGTATAATTTAGATTGAGTCGTGATCCGGCATTTTTTTTTTTTAATATTTTAAAAGTCTTTTATAAATTAATTATATTTCTCGAAATAGCGTGTTTGATGAAAATATCGTATGAAAACTGGAAAGTTTTTGTACAAAAAAAAAGCATTTTTTAATTTGTAAACTCGAAAATTTGTAGATATCATTTTATATACCGTATAGTTTTACATAAAATTCATCGTAAAATTTCATAAGAAATTTGATGACGACTTTTATGATGTTATAAAATTTGCATGAACAGATTAAATCTATCCAGATATCGAATAAAAATCATGTTATGTTAAAATTCAAACTGGACCCAAGTTACTTTAATGTATATTATAATTTATTACATTTTTTTTTTTTTGATAATGAAAACGGACATAACTGTTTAAAAAAAAAAAAAAATGTAAGTGATCATTTGACACGCTAACTGCGACATGTTTAATTATATGTAAGTGAATACTGCGTGTTCTTTCTCCATTGTGGTGAAAGACCGCTTCACAGAATGACGTTTAGCTAATACCGAAATTTTGCAGAAAAATGAGTCGAACGATGACTCACCACTGACTAATGAAACTTGAATTTTTCTTTATTCTATCAGTGAACTTTACAAAATTTTTGTTTTATTATTTAAATTTCATAAAATCATATCTCAATAGCTGTATGTATATATGTAAAATTCTGTAACAATTAAAAATATAGCAGTTGCATAATTTAATTATTTTAAACTGTTTAATTAATATTGAAATTAGATTACTGTTTTTAACTGTATGATCAGTTCTTTTTAGCTGCATTAGCTAATGAATACAATATATATGTCTGTATAAATTAAAACAAACTAGCATTATTTAACTGTATTGATCGTGCTATCACAAAATACAACGAGGATTATTGCAAAATCTATTACTACTGGTACTAGACAATTCGCTATGCATTGTATCTGATCTAAATTTTTAATAAATATATAGCTAATAATTTTTATTTAGTAATAAAATAGCTAATAAAATTTATTAAATGTAATTTGTCTGGTGAATATTCTGAATATTTTTTTTCTTTTGAAAATTTTTAATTATTCCAGATATTTAACACTGTTGATCATAACAATAATTCATGAAAAACAACTTCATCCAATTTTTAATAAATGTGAATTAAAAAAAAAAATCGTGTAATGAATGGTTCTCTTTTCGTATTCTCCGTTATCATTATTCAAATAAAAAATTCAAAAATTGAAATAATACACTATTTTCCGAAAGAAAGCAAGTTATAAGTTTATTATTTATCTACCCTTGCTAACAACTTTTGAAATAATTATTAGAGTTTCATGAAATTTGATAGATGTCATCAAAAGATGACTCAGTGCCGCATCTTTTAATTCTGCAGCATCAATTATTTAAAATGGCGAATATTCAAACTTCTAAGAGAATTAATTCACAATACTGTACATTAAAATAAGTAATTGAATTTTATGAAGTTTATAGGTCAAGCCGTTGAAAACTACTTCGATGATACATTAATTGATCCTTTGCTTTAACTATGTAAAAATGAAAAACGTTCAATCGTTAGAGATTCCTCATTTTTAAAAATTTTTGAATTAAAATATTTGAAAATGAGAATGTTAATGAGAATCCAATTTTATATAAATTTTAATTATTAAAAATGACTAATCGGGAAATCATTATAACCATAATAATAGCTATTAAATATTTTATAATGGTGTTTAATTTGCATAATGAGAATATTGCAAGATGAATATTGAATGATTAAATAAATAGGAAAATTTATTTATAATAGAAATGTCCGTTCAAACTGAAATGACTGCCCAAAAAATGAAGCCACCTATAGCATCTGTAGTTGGAACTCATTGAATATATCCAATCATTTATATTATTTATTTATAATGAAGATACATAGAACAATTATCCTATTCGAAAAATTTTTCAAATAAATTTAGATATTTTTTATGGATATAGCTAAAATTTATTGAAAAATATATAGCCTAAATCAAAGCAGTTCTGAAAAAATCAATCGTCATGTGATGCGCTGATATTTTAATATTGTATTATATATTATTCATTTTTAATTATAAACATTTGGCAGTAAAATAAGTATACTATACTAAAATATGCTTCAAAGTAATTCTTGGTTAGAAAGATTGTAAACTGATTACTCTTTATCTTTCAACAGTTGATAAATAAGTGCATTCAACTGTGCTGTAAACAGAATTTCTAGAACTACAAGCATACCTTGTTATTGTGGCAGTTACATTCCAGACCACTGTTATAAAGCGAATCACAACATTTTCTATTTACTAATGAATATAAAAGTCTAAAAACATATTTTAACTATTATTAAATGGACAATAGCACTAAGCCTGAAAAACTCAGCCAAATGGTTGCATTTTAAAGCATTTGCATATTACTTTAGAGGATCCAGGTTCAATTTCAAGTCTCAAATCTTCAGTTTTCAAAGTGACTCTAGGCTCAGCCCATCTATGTCTTGATTTAGTTTTTATATGTCTACGTATTATTTTGCAGATAATTTTTATTTTGAGATATAAAATAAAATTGTAGAATATAATTGAGAAGTGCCAAAAAGTGAAGCACATTAAAGCGAGGTATAACTATATTTTCTTTTCCTGTTTTTACAGTAGCTTAATTGCAAGTATTATGAAACTGATTTGATATTGTGAAATTGTGGAGTTTGTTATAGATCTAATCATCCCATGTGAATTGTTAAAATTATTAATATTAAGCAGGGTTGCAGAGTCGGATGGCAAATGATCCAACACCGACTCCACCTTTTAAAAAATAACTGACTGACTCCTGACTCCGGGCAGTTCAGAAATCCGACTCCAACTTCACCCCAAACACTTCTGACTCTGCAATCCAGGATTGCAGAAACAGATGAAAAATGATCCAACCCAGACTGCAACTTTTAAAAAAATCCGATTCCAACTCCGATTTCCTAAAATTTGTAAGGTCTTACTCAACTCCTGACTCCAGGCAATTTAAAATTCTGACTCCAACTCTGACTTCACCCAAAAACCTCCGACTCTGCAACCCTGATATTAAGAACAATTTCAGTTTTTAATTTAACAAAAATAAGCAGTAAAAATTTCATAATCTCTTATTTTGACATATGCATTTTATAGAATAATTTTCTGTTGGTCAATAAATAATATTTAGCAATTTAAAAAGTTTCATAAAGAACAAATTTAAAGACTTAAACACCAAAGCTCAAGTTTACAAGTATCCCTCCTATAACACGATAGACAGGTTTCTGAAAAACACCGTATTGTATGACAAATTTTGATAGATGTTCAAAGACAAGACAAAGTGTCATGGATGCGATGTCTTACTATCAGACTTTTCCTCTTTCATTCAGTCTTGCTGAATGAAAGAGGAAAAATAATTTTTCCAATAGATTTTTTCCTTAGATGATTCTTAACGAAAAAACAAAAAATATCAAATGAGGAAGGAGGAGATGACTTCTTAACGAAAAAACAAAAAGTGTCAAATGAGGAAGAACTTCCTCATCTTTTGTTAGATGATTCTTAACAAAAAAACAAAAAGTATCAAATGAGAAGAACCTTCTTCATCATGCTTAATGAAAAAACAAAAGTATCAAATGAGAAAGAACCTTCCTCATCTTAGATGAGTTCTTAACGATAAAGCAAAAAATGTCAAATGAGGAAGAATCCTTCCTCATCACAAACATAAATTATTTACTTGATTATTTTTGATTTTCATGAATGATTTATGAATATAAATCGATATTAGCAACAAAAATGGAATGAAATTCCTTGGCGCAAGCTGGAGAAATCTTCATTTAAGCTACAAAAACGAATTTACTGTATAATTAATGTAATACAATAGTAATAATACATGTTACAAAATTAAAAAGTATGTATATTTTTTTTATTCACTGTCCCGTTTCACCTATTCCCATTATTTACATGTTAAGATAACCTCGTTTAATACTGTTTTATTTAACGCTTTGTTTTCTTGGAACGTATCCCCCCATTAAATGGGGTTTTACTGTTTTATTGTGCTGCAACAATCAATTCTGAAGATTATAACTATGAATACAGTGAAACCCCTTATCTGCAGTTTCATATAACAAAGATTGACTGCAGTGTGAAAATATATTGTATTTTTGAATTTTCTATTTTGAACATTCAAAATTTAAGTTCTCTTCATCTCATCACATCATCACAAGAAGAAAAAGAAAAATGAAGAGTACAGTATACAGTAAAATAAATATTTTAGAAAGAGACAGACTGTACTCACATGACTTTTATTATTAGTTATTGTTAATGTCTTATTGTGCCTAATTTATAAATTAAATTTTATTGTAGAGATGCACAGGTAGCCCTCGAATAACACAGTAGATTGGTTCCTAAAAAACCCAGTGTTGTGAAACCATCTTATATGAGACTAGGAGCCAATACAAAAAAATGAGTTAAGTTTCAAAACCAATTAAAAATGAATAACTTTAATTCCACATAAAAAACTTAATTTTTATTAGGAATATTAATGAAATGAAACAAAGAAAGAAAAAAAAAATACTGTGAAAACTGACTTCACAACCACCTGTATAAGACTACCTGACGTGAGGAGCATGATTTATGGGAACCAAATTTTTTCCCAAAGAAATAATGTAATCTGACCTCCATAAGATGACCACCTCTATAACATGACCATGACCATCATTTTTATAGACCAAACATAAAGTGAAATCGTTTATGACGACCATAATTTTTTTAACATCACTACTAATTGTCTATCTTTATTACTTACACCAGTACAATATTTTTTTAAACTTAAATTTCATTTAACCCAATAATCAAAAAAATTGCATCGTACGAATTTTTCCCCATCATTCACACGACGAGAATGATTTAGTGCTGGAATAATGAAATCTCGGAATCATTTTTACTTTAATGCAATATCTTATTATTATGCACGTTCCTTAGATTTTGTATCTATGATATGATAATTAAATTTTGTATTAAAAACATTAAAAAATCTTAAAGTCCTATGGTGAAGTGATATAGGAAAAACAGGGAAAGTGAAAATAATCATTCACCGATCCAGATGTTTGTGTTCCACGCAAGCATATTAATCAAATATAATCTCATATATGTGTGACTATCACTGCACTGTGGATGTTGAAAGATGGCTAAACCATGGGCTAAACGGAAAATTAATGCCTCCTTGAATTTAAAACAGCGAATAAAAACGATTGAAGACAGTAAAAAAGATCTTTCTGAACGAGCATTGGTAGAAAAATTTAATGTGGAGAGAAAACAGATCCACAAATTATTGTCTCAAAAAGAAATTCTGACCAAATAGAGAAACTACAGAAATCGCAACCTTAAGCTAATGACACCCTGCAAGAAATATGTTGAAGAATTAAACTGACACCAACAATAGAAATAATAAAAAATATACTATCAATAATAAAGCACTATCGATAGTTTTTTCCATACTAATTAAATTTGTTGTATTTTTGAATAAATGATAAACTGTGTTATAAATTGTAACAAAAACATACGTTTTGTTCTTATTAAAGTGTAATCATTTGTTTTATTGAAATATGCTGTATTATAATTAACCTGTATAAGCCGACCAACTGTATAAATGACCAGTTTTGATTGGAACGGGAGGTCGTAGTCTTATATATATATATACAGTAGAACCTGTATAAGACCCGAAAAACAATATACATAAAACAAAAAGAAAGAAAGGAAAAGTATACAGCCTATGTAACATTCATTTAAAACAAGAACATTTCTATTTAATAATTACATATTCTTTACTGCTGTTCATTAAAAATGAAAACATTTTTTTTCTTTAATAATATCAACTTCACTTTCTGAACTTTTTTATGCATTTAAAATTTGTGTGTCTTCTGCTCTCTACAAAATTTGTAATCTAACTCCCGCTAGAAAACAATCGTTCCTTAACATATATCTAAAAACAAATTATGATTACAGTACTAATCTCTACGTTTTGCTTTACGATATTGTTATTTCTTCTTCGTTTTTTTTAATGTAAATTATATTCTGCCTTTTATAGCAACAACTAGACTCCATCAAATTCACTATTTTGGTGTTACTTCATCGCATTTGTAGCACCATCGCCATTATTATTTAACTTTACAGTTCACATATATTTCATCGTTCTCGTCTTTATATTCACTTGTAAAAGTTATTTCTGGCACAGAAACGATTTTAAATTTATTCACTTTGAATGACAAACTATTTGTAAGATAAACTTTTGTTGACCTCGAACTTAGCATTTTTTACTTGACTATTGTTTCTGTTTTCTTGCTGATTCCACTCATTACTTCTTTAAACTGGTTATAATTACCATATTGTTAGCGTATTCAAAATTGTTTAATTGCATTTGTTTTAATTTCCTCCGTTCTTTATGAAGTTAATTTATAATTGCTTCCTCTGCGTGACGTTACATAATAGGAAAAATCTAAAAACCATGGAGTATAACTTTCAGTTAAAAATAAAAAAAAGCAGTTTGATATTTGTATTAAACATTAAATAAATGACTTAATCAATATTTCAGCATTATATAATTAATATTATTATTCGTTATTAATAGTTAAAATATTATGTTTCGTTAATAATAATAGAATTACCATCATTTTCCCCTTTATATGCTGTCTGGTAAAGCATTTAGGGGCGGATTTAGGTATGGTCTTTATGGGTTGCAGCCCAGGGCCCCGTTCAATCAAAGGGCCCTCTTCGTGCTCAAATAAAAATATAAAATTTTTTCGTACCTAGATAAAGTTTAAATCGTTGGTTTGGATTTGAATAAAATATCAAAGATCAATGTTTTAAATGTCAGTAAATAGTAAATATAGGTATCCTTCCTATAACACGGTAGATAGGTTCCTGAAAAACGCAGTTGTCATAAATAAAGAATGATTATGCTATAAAATTAGTATAAATCTTTCCCTTGTATCTAATGTTTTATCGATTTAAACGTATTTTTCCATAACACATTTTTTTGGCCTGCAAAATATTTTCGAATTTACAATTTGGCCCATCTAGGCAAAACTTTGGGAACTCCTGCTCTATTGTATATAATTAAAAACAATTATATAATAATTATATATATTTGTAATATGTTCATTTGATTACACAATGTTTTTAATTATCCTATCTACATTTCTGAATCCTTACTCTACAATGTAATTTTAAAAATATTTAAATATGATGTGGCCTGCGGCAATTTTACAGGCTTATTATATGCCCTTGAATTAAAATGAGTTTGACATGTCGGTATAGATAATCCTCGTATAATATGGTAGATAGGTTCCTAAAAAATGCAATGTTCTTGAATTAAAATGAGTTTGACATGTCGGTATAGATAATCCTCGTATAATATGGTAGATAACATTGCATTTTTTAGGAACCTATGTGAAACCATATTATATGAGACCTGGAGCCAATACACAAAAGAGAGTTATGTTCCAAAACCAATTAAAAACAAATAACTTTCTTTAATTCCACATAAGAAACTTAATTTTTTATTAAGAATATTAACAACAAAACATAAAGAAAGATAAAATTTATACATAAGATCTACATCACAAATTTATATTAATTATGAAAATTACATTAGATTACTGTATTATAATTAAATGTTTAACTGCCAGAATTGTTTGCTTAATTTGACATTAAAATCAACTGGAAGGACCAATAAATTCTGATTTCTTTATCAACCTACTACAAAACAATCATTTCTTAACACATACCCAGAAAAAATTTATGAATAAAAAAAGTTTATTTTCTATTTCACATTTGTCTATTGAAGAATAAAAACTTACTTTTTATCCAAGAACTGAAAAGTGCATGCAGATTTTGATTTTTAATATCCTCCAATGAAAAAATTACCATAATATTTTGCATAATTGTTATTGAATATAATTTACTAAGTGATCAGAATATTTCTTTCCAATTAACTGTAATTTTATTTTGTTTAAACATTTAATTGTTTTGCAGTATTTAGCTGTGAAATGTAGATTAGATTCTGAAAGAATAACCAAGCTGTTTATTCAAAAACCTGGTAATACAGCAAAAAATCAATTTTTTTTTAGTCGACTTCAGGGAAAGCTTATTGAAGTAAAAATGAATCTGATAAATTATAATATTTTCAGATATCTTTTAATGCAGCAATATATCAGAAAATACAAATACAGTATAAATGACTGAAATAAAATCAAATTTTATAGAAAATTTTTGTAACTGAAATTATTTCCAAAATCAGAAAATACAGGTAGTCCTTGGCTTATGATTACTCATACTTATAATGGCAATGACATTGATAAATTCTATGATTAATTAATGCACTTGAGAAAGGGTTCAAGTTTCTGATCTCATTATTGTATTTTTGTGTTAGTTAAGTTTATAATGATGAAATGGAATGTAATGATAAAAATTAGTAATGAGTAATCCATAAACTTTGGGAATTTCTGATTTAAGACCATTCCAATTTATGACTGCATTTTCATTAAATGGAAACTTGTAAACCAAAACAGATAGTTCTTGATTTATGAGTTTCCATTTACACATATCATAAACATGTATATTATTATGGTATAGTACACATTTTTACTCCATTATAATGAATATTAATGCAAATTTAAAAAAAATGCAAGTTGCCTATAGAGGTAGTTCTCATAAATCTATTACTATCTGTATAAAGTTCACAAATTTCCATTTAATGAGTTTGCAGATTTGTGAGTTTTTTCAAATATGGAGTATCAAAAAAAAATATAAATACTAACTGAAATAAATAAATGAATGATAAGTCCAAACAGAGATCAAATTAACTGATGAACTTTTACAAGTGGTGTTAAGAATACATTCAACTGGCTTAGAACCAAGGCTTAATATTATTTAAAAAAAAAAAAATGCACAAGTCACACACTTTAGATTGATGAATTCATTATTATTTTTCTATTTTTATTTGAAATTTAGTTATTTTTTTTAATTATTTTTGAAATATGTTATTTTAAAAAGTTTGTAATAAAAAGTAATTATTGTCATAAATAATGATTATGTTATAAAATTAGTATAAATCTTTCCCTTGTATCTAACGTTTTATTGATTTGAACATATTTTTCCATAACACATTTTTTTGGCCTGCCAAATATTTTGGAATTTACAATTTGGTCCAACTAGGCATGGAAGCATGCCAAGCATTCATAAAAAGGCATTTCAAATCATGTATGTAGTTTTATAACATATTATAACTGGGTTTGTAATAGAAACTCATCACATGCTACAAAATTGAAAAAAATAAAAATAACTGATTGAGAACATGATCTACTATACCTCTGGCTGCCATAATTTTACCAATACGTTAAGTAAATAAATTTCATTCCTGGATTATGACTACAACTGTAATTCATCTATATAAAAGTGCATCTATTTACCTGTCAATAGTAACAAAGAATCAAAATTTACATTTAGGGTTAGTGCGTATGGGTGTTATTCGACTGGTTAACTGCAGCAGGGATTTAGCTACTTTATCTGTCACATAGATTTCAATGGAAACAAGCAGATGGGCGGCTAAAAAACTGCAGTGGTTTTAAAACCGCAATATGCTCTATTTTCAAAGCAGTGCGATAGCTGTCCTTCAGAATAGAGCAAATATAAACATGTGGAAGATTGCACACGGATGGTTTAACCACCATTTTAATAGCTTTCTCTCATTCATTTAGACTTAAAATTGAAAAAACCCCTTGCTTATAATGTACTGCTTAAATATATGAGATCAGAGTCCATACAGCACTATGAGCAAGTATAAAATCGGTTTATTACAGTAAAACGTTTTCAGACCCTCCCAGTATGTATATATGTATGTATGTATGTATGTATTTGTTTGTATTTTATATTAAATCATAAACAGGTTAGCATAGAATAAAAATCTTAAAAGTTATGCAGTTTAAAACTATTGATTTTTTAAAATAAGATATAAAAACAGTATTCTTATGTAATTAGAAGTGACTTAAATATCTACACCAAAATTTGTGAGATATTAAACAAAATCATAATGATTTATACATATTCAATCTTTTTCTAGCATCTTAAAAGAAAATGGTTGAGTTCTAATTTTGACTAATAGATGGCGCTCCGCGAACTTATTGAACAACCTTGTACATTATAATTCTGATCGATATGCAATTGGATATTATCCTCAATATTTTGTTAAAATCTTCTACCTGAGAAAAACTACAATGCCATTGTATTTCAACTGAAAAGAAAATGTCTTTCATCCAATATGTGTAAATATGACAGTAATTCCTTACAAAGCCACATTGTCATTTCTTTTAATTTATAATTAAATTAAAAAAAATAAAAAAATAGATCATCTAAAACACTCCAAGTATTTTAATGGCCTTTAAATATTCTATTTCTAATGAAACTACATATTATTTCATTTTTCAAAACATCTATATGTTGATTGTCTTATCTGAGACTTAGGCAAAGCTATCACTCTGCAGAGAGAGAATTTTTGAAAGACAAAAAGTTCTCTCTGACTACATTTTCTTCTTAAAAGTACTGCAATATCAACTTAGAACAAGGAAATTGTCTCTCTAGCAGAACAACCAATTAGAAGCAACGTTTGCTCACTGATGTCAAATAATTTGACTAGAGCAGGGCTGTCCAATTAAAATGAACCCGAGGGCCATAGCTGTGTTTACTAGACATATGGAGGGCTGCAGTTACAAAAAAGGTGGGACGAACTTTGATACTTGATACAGTATTGTCTCAACAAATGGAATGCATAAATATAACACTTTTTGGAAAATAAAGGTTTGTTAATCTGGAAATAAAATTTCCAGATTAACAAACCATTATTACAAAATTATAATTACTAGATTGCATCCAATAAAAACATTAAAAAAAGTTATAAAATATAAACAGTTGAAAGTATAAAAAAATATGTATGTACCTATTTAATGTGATAAATGAGGGTGGACAGCAGCATTTATAAGGGCTGGATATTTACATCCATTCCTGTTGTAGTTATCTGCGGAATATGTAAAAGAAGAATCAAGGTAGGTTCCGAATCGAATTTTAACTATTTTTGTAAGGAAATGCACCTTCACACAAATAAGTACTACCAAATGGTGATATTCTTTCCGACCAAAATCACAAAAGTTAGGAAAACGTTCATTAAACAAAGCAGTTTACCCATGTGATTTGTTATGAAAAAGTCATTTTCCCCATCCCTACAACCCATGTGATTTGTTATGAAAAAGTCATTTTCCCACTGCTCCTCATAGACTACTATTTTCATTTTCTATTTTGATCATTTCCCCACCGCTACTAACATACTCTATTTTCATTTTCTATTTTACGTTTTTTCTCACTCATTTCACAAATGCAATCAACTCATGGTAAAATAAAAACAAATTAAACAGTAAAATAAAATTAAAACACAATCTCACAACAACTATCACATAATGGTGAGTGTTAGAAACCAAAAAATAACTAATATACAGTCACAATTAAAAACTTTAAACTGAAATAGCTAAAATTGATAGTAATTGAGTCTTATAAAAGATGCGTCATTGATAGCTTGTTGATCGTTAAATAATTACTAATAATTAAGAAAAATTAATTAATTGAGTTAATATAAATCAATTTTAGAATTTTTTTATTAATCTGTTAAAAAAGTAATAAATAAAAGTGAAAAAAAACATTAAAATGTAATATTATATCACAAATTGTGAAAGCCTCACGGGCCACACAAAATGGTTTGGTGGACAGCCTTTTGGATAGCCCTGGTCTAGAGAGAGAATTTTTGCTAACAGCAGCATAGACCCCAGACCTGACAAGGCTTGTTGAACCCCATTTTTTGACTTTCCAATCAATCCTACCATAGATGTTGGACAGTCTATGGTGGGTCTAAATGTATTTGCTACCAAAGTATCCATTAGCAGCTTAATTCAAACTAACCTATAACCAAGCAAAATTAGAAAAACTAAGCAATTATTTTTTTAATATCACTTCTCAATCATTGGCTGATTACTTCAAAATTGTTGCTATCCATTCCAGATTCCTGGTCTGGAATGACTATGACCAACCAACTATGAATTATGAACAACCCAAATTCCAACTATGAACAGCCCAAATCTGTAGTAGAGCCAGTAGGACTTTATAATAGGCAAATCAATGTCCTGGCTGGAAGCATCAAAAAATTTTAGAAACATGGAATCCAAATTCTATACTTCTATGCATTTAGGATGGGATTGTATGGATTGATCCTGAACACCTAAAAACATCTGGAGGTGTGAGACCAGAAACTAAATATGAATACTGTATAGTGGAAATACAACATGCTTCCATCCTGGCAACAATTTGGTCATTTGGTTGACTAGTTACCATTATTACAAAATCATTAATGGCAGCCATTGCAAATATGGTTCCTTGTCATAAATAATCATGGTTGAAATTTGAAGAATCATAAGTCAGAGGTCTCTTGTAAGTGAAAAGCAGCACTTATAGCAGACATACTAATTTATTTTACTCAAAATACACTTTACTATAACTTAAGATAAATTAAAAATGTTTTACTAAGATGTAGTAAAGTGTATTTTGAGTAAAATAAATTAGTATGCTTGGCTATAAGTGTCACTTATTGACATTTTAATAATAATTTGCTGAATGGAAAATCAAGTAAACTTAGTATTAAATCTATATTAATTAATATGTAACATTTTGTAACTAATAACATTAGGAACTGTAAGGAAAAAATTAGGAAATAAAATTATTTGCTTACTTATATGCTTCCAAAAATTGCTGAAAAGGTTTGGCAAAAAAATCTTTCAAAGAAAGACTTGCAGCTGCAAATATGAAAAAAAAGTTGTAACATAATTTTAAAAAGAAAAAAGGTATATTAAAAAAATTGTGAAAGAATGTTGTTAAAAAATTGACAATGCTTCAAAAACAGCCAATAATAAATTTCTGTTAAATCTTATACTGCTTAACTGTAGAATTATTTATTTAATATAATTTTAAAAGTTAATTAATGAAATAATATCAAATCTAAAATAGAAACTTAAAACATTGATTAATATATTATTAATTTATTCAATATATAAGCATTTAATCAGGATAATATTATATAAAAAACAGTTTTCAATTTATTAATTTATTCCACAAAGCATATTACATATACAGTGTAACCTTGTTATCTCAAACCTCTTTATCTCGAAACCTCAATATATCGAAAAAAAATTTTTTCCCTGCACTTTCAGCATTAAACCAATGTAATTTCAACAGTTATCTCTAAGTATTTTCTTCAAAACCCTTGATATCTTGCTTAGTTTATAATTCTTGTACTACAGAAATTAAAACTGTTTATGAATTTTTTCTTGCTTTCGATGTCTAAACAAAGGATCCCTTGGAACATAAGACCTTTTCCACGCTATGAATCAGAACAAAGGATCCCCCTTTCTAGAAGATTCAAACTTCTTCCAGCTTCTGATAAGGAAGCTGGAAGAAGTTCGAATTTTCTAGAATAGCCCAGGATATGAAAATGAGACTGCAAAGATGTAAGAAGTTTGAATCTTCTAGAATACCCAAGATATAAAAAGGACACTGAGATAAAAACTGTACTTAATATATTTTTGATCATTCGATATTATCCTTTCCTTAAAAGGAAATTTTTAGGCCTATTTGTCTTCACTCGGTATAGCTCTCTCTAGCATTAACTGGGAGCGTGAAGAATTTGTTCTTGTCAGAAGAGAGCAGTAACAGTACTACCACAATGCACGTCTTCCTTTTTGTGCATGTTGTTATTGGTACCTTAAAACAACAATGGCAGGAATAAAACAAAAATTAACTGTGCTTTCAATTGAAGAAAAAGTAAAAATCTTGCAATTTTTGGACAAAAACACACTAATGAAAAAAAAAGAAATAGCTGCAAAGTTTGGAATACTTGCAAATACTCATCTCAACAATTATAAAAAATAGAGAAACTATTAAAAGAAACTATGAAAACAACAAAAAAAAAATGAAAAAAATTTGAAAATCAGCTTACCCCAAAGTGGAGAAATGTATACGGAAGTAGTTTGTTCAATGCAATGATCAACGAGTTCCTATCAGCGGATCAATTTTGCAGCAAAAAGCCGAGGAATTTGCTAAGGAGCTTGGTTACAGTAGTGATTTCAAAGCTAGTAATGGGTGGCTGGAAAACTTTAAAAAGAGGTAGAAAATTGTCTTTATGATGAAAGTGCATCAGTTAACAAAAGTGTCTGTGTCAAGTGGTTAAAAGAGCTTCCTTCTATTTTACAAAATTATGAGCCAGACGATGTGTTCAGTGCAGATGAAACGGGGTTATTTTTCCAATGTTTACCAAACAAAACAGTTACATTTAAGGGAGAGGAATACCGTGGTGGTAAACAAAGTAAACTACATGTGACTGTACTTTTAGCAGTAAATCAAAGCTTCAATCAGTGATGATCGGGAGAGTGAAAAAAACCTAGGTGTTTTGTTAAAGTAAAATCATTTCCAATGGCATACAAAGCAACCCAGAAAGCCTGGATGATAACTGAAATTTTTATTGAATGGCTGAAGGAAATTGACAAATCTATGGATCTGAAAAAAAAGATTCTCCTTTTTATTGATAACTGCAATGCTCATTCCAATCTTCCAAATTTAAAAAATATCATAGTGAAATTTTTGCTTCCAAAAATGACATCAAAATTACAACCTCTCGATCAAGGAATCATCCAGAATTTCAAAGTTGAATACAGACAGCAGCTAGTAAGGAAACATATAGATATATTGATGAAGGTAAAATTCTCCCGACCATTAATGTTTTGGATGCAATGCGGATGGCTGACTTCACTTGGAGAAATGTTACTAAAGAAACAATAAAAAATTGTTTCATCAAAGCAGGATTTAAAGAAAGAAAGAAAGAAGCGGAAGAGAATCAGACAACTGATTTAAATGCAATTAAAGCTCAAGACGGAGATGGTGTATGATTGGGAGTCATCAAAAATAAATTAAAATCTTGACATTTCATTCAAAGATTTCTTGGAAGTAGACACTTCCCTCGAAACCTGTGATACTTTAACTGATGCAGAAATCTTAGCAGATACAAAAACAGCATCAGACAAAGAAGAAAGTGAAATTGAACAGCAGGAAGAGCACCAAAAAGTGACTGTGAAAGAAGCATAAAAAGCTGTTAATACTTTGCATGCATTTTTGGAATCATTGGTAAATATAGGTCCCGAGTCATTTGCTTCATTTGCTGCCTTGGAGAAAATTGTTCAGTCACAAAAAGATTTAGTGTGTCATCAAACTTTATTAACAAATTTTTTTTTGTTAAATGTATGTCTTTTTTTTATTATGTTGTATGTTTTTAAACATTACTACCGTCTACACTATATTTAATACTGTATATTTTTTGGATTAAAATCAGCTTCTTATTAATCTCAGAAACCTTTAAAGGAATTTATTGTAGTATTTTAGTAAAATCCATAATTTCAATTTAAATTTGATAATAGGAATTCATTGATAAGACATAGTAATCAAAATGTTAACAGTGCACTCTGCTATGTTCTCTGTAGAAAATGGTTATTTAAACAGGGTATTTAAACATGTTATAAACTTAAATAAAATTAATTTATCGAATTTTGTGTGAAAAAGTGGTAAAATCATATTATTTACAAGGGGCCAAACTTTCCCAAATTATAATTTATTGGATCAAGATATCTGTAGAAAAGAAGTAAGAATAAACTAAGAAGGAAATATGGAACATGATAGAGTAAGACGGACAAATTCGGACAAACTGTTCTTGAATTTTTGGGGATGCAAAGATCACAAATGTGTTGACTGGTTCGGCTTGGGTTCGAATTAAAGGGTTAATTTAAAATTTATTAAAATATCAACGTAAATTCAAATTTTTGAGAAATACGATAGAAATATGAAGAATATGATGGAATTTGAGATTTTAACCATTTTTTCTTGATTTAACCATAAATAACGAAATTATTGGGCTTTAAATTTTGTCTAGGTTGCCAAGTTATAAGAGCACTATACAAAGCATGCATGTCTAAGAAGTTGAGTCGGAGGAGCGCTAAAGGTTAAAATTTAGACTTGGTTTATACGAAGTTTTTTTTTTTTAATCATTTTTTAGGGATTGAACTAAGGGCTTATACGTGCGTGCATGCGTGTGTGTGTGTGTGTGTGTACAGGTGCCTTTCACAGAAAATATGAGGCCTGGGACAACCAATATTTTTGAGGCCCTTCAAAATTTAAAATAAAACTGTGGATAAAAAATAAAAACAATAATATTTAGTATTTATTCAATTATAACATTTATTTATTTCACAGAAGCTTGCTTACATTTTTAAATGTAAGCAAGCTTCTGTGCTTACATTTAAAAATGCATTAAAATGACAATTTTGTCATTTTAATGACAAAATTGTCAAATATACAGTGTTAAAATACCCCTAAAATCATGAGACCCAGGGCAGCCACTCCACTTGCCCTCTGATAAGCACTGTACATATATGTATGTGTGTATGTATATATATATATGTAATTTCTTACCAATTATAAGGCATTCTTCTAAGCAATTACATGCATATCCTAACAATATTAACTTGCTTATTTTTACATCTAGGGGTAATTGTGACATTACTTGACCCACAAAAGTCAAATCACCATCCTGAGAAGTTAAGTTGCCATTAGCTGTCACAGCCAAAGCTCCAACCTTAAAAAAATAAATAAATAAAAATAAAGTTAATCTATTGAAAATAATTAAAATTTTAAATAAATATTAGAATTAAAAATGAAGAATTATTATATATGTAATTAATTCATTACTTATAATTTATTGTTTGATTCAATATAAATAAATAAATTAAATAAAATTTGACAATAAACTATACTTTAATAAATTATCCTCTGATTCTTCTAATTTCAGAAAAATATAATTAAAAATAATAATTTGAATAAGTTTGCTATTTATAAATGATTGTTTTATCTATTATGATACAATATCAAATAATTTCGTGAAATGTAAAGGAAATAGGAATAATAGATAAAATTGAAAATGATGTAAGGCATGACTCAAGTTACAAACTTAATTTGTATGTAAGTTTTGTTCATAATTCAGATATTATTGAAAGTTATGAAGTCATTTTATATACTGTATCCTCAAATATATGTCATAAGTAGACTAATTAGAAGTTTTTTATTTCATAGATTTAAATAAAAAGTTCTGGTTATAAAGCAAAGGTTTTTGTATAGTCTCTGCTATCTTGAAATACTGCCATAATATAAGAATATTTTGATAACCCAAAACAAATGTATTTCGATTCCTATCAGCCACATATTAATATTTATAAATTTATTGAAAATTTGCATATTTAGATAAATTGCAATATTTTCATTACTTTTTTTTAAATATTTAGTTGAAATTTCCTTTTATCATGTTTTCTATGATTCTATTAAAAAATTTCAAATTTCAGCAAATTTGGCCCAGCAAAAAAAAAAATTATTCTTTATAAAGTTTGATTTCCTTTTATAAAATCATCAATCTTCATTATAATGGAAAAAAATTTAAGTATTTCAAAGAAAATGTATTGATTTTCATAAATTGATCCTAGTTTTTTAATTTTATTTAAAATAAATTTACATTTTTGGATGATTTATTCAAGTTCTACTAAACTGTAGTACTATTTCCTATGTTTTCTTCCACACTAATATTTAACAAACATTATGTCATTTCCATTTTAAGTATTTTAATAAATTGTATTGAAATTCAGTAAAGCATAATAGATTTGTAAATTAAAAATGGACGTTTTATATTGAAAAAAATTCTACTATTTATAAAGTCTCTCTATATTTTTGAGAACTGCAGCAGATCATTAAAGAAAATTAACATATAATAGTATATATATAATAGTTATCAATCTTTCAGATTATTATCTCAAATATAAATTTTTTCCATAATACTTTTAATAAGCAATTAATTTTAAAAGCAGTTCTCCAATCAACCAAAGATGTCTGAAATGACTCTTTGATGATGAGTTTGAAACTGTTGTATTAAATTTCAATTAATATAACATCTCAACTACCATAACTGTATTTCAATTAAAACAACATAATCTGAATTAACATAACACTTCAATTAATAATAAAAAAAATCCAATAATAGTAACAGTAATATTAAGATTAAAACAACATAATCTGAATTAACATAACACTTCAATTAATAATAAAAAAAATCCAATTAACAGTAATATTAATCATTTTGCTTCATTAATTCTATATCAGGCATTATGCATACTTCTCCATTATATACAACACATACAATCAAGAATGAAAATGAATATATCAACTAATGCAAAATTTTGTTTTTCATGCTGAAAGAGTTCAAAAATGATGGTATGAACAAGTCAGTTAATTAAATAATTAAGGCTAATTAACATGCAAAAATTAAAATCATCATATCTTACATTAATTTTTGCCAAAATCTTTTGAAATTTTTACAGTTTATTATGTTTTTATTCTTTTTCTAATAGTGTAAGTATTTTTTTAGTTTTATTTTTATCAGTTTTCATTCTATATAGATCAATGCTGTCCAATTATAATGAATCTGAGGGCCATAGCAGTGTTTACTAGAGATATGGAGGGCTGCGGTTACACAAAAAAGGGGAGGGGCTTTGGTACTTGATACGCTATTGTCTCAACAAATGGAAAGCAAAAATATAACACTTTTTGGAAACAAATTTTATTCCCAGATTAACAAACCTTATTACAAAATTATATTTACTAGATTGAATCCAATAAACATGTTACATGTTAACAAAAAATTATAAAAAATAAGATGTTAAAAAATATAAAAAAGTATGCATGTACTTATTCAATATGATAAACGAGGGCAGGCAGCAGCATTTACAAGGGCTGGATATCCACATTCATTCCTGTTGTAGCTAGTTGCAGAATATGTAAAAAAATCTCCAAGGAAGATTCCGAATTGATTCTTAACTATCTTCATGTTAGAAAATGTACTTTCCCACAAATAAGTGAAAGTGCATTTTCCAAATATTGACATTACTTTCCGACCAAAATCACAAAAGCTAGAAAAATGTTCGTTAAACAAAGCAGTTTACCCATGTGATTTGTTATGAAAAAGTCATTTTCTCCCTGTTCACATGATATAATCAATTTTCATTTTCTATTTTACATTTTTTCTCACTGATTTCACAAATGCGACAAACTCACAGTGAAATAAAAATTAAATTAAATTAAAACATAAAATAAAATTAAAACAGAATCTTACAACAACAATTACACAATCATTAAGTGTTAGAAACCAAAAAATAACTAAAATACAGTCACAATTCAAAACTATAAACTGAAATAGTTAAAATTAAAATTGACATGAGTGAAAATCTTATAAAACTGTGATGTCATTGATAGTTTGTTGATCATTAAATAATTACTAATAATTAAGAAAAATTAATTAATTGAGTTAATATAATTCAATTTTAGGATTCTTTTTATTAATCTCTTTAAAAAGTAATAAATAAAAGTGAAAAAAACATTAAAAAGTAATATTATATCACAAATTGTGAAAGCCTCAGCAGGCCACACAAAATGGCTTAGCAGGCTGCCTTTTGGACAGTACTGATGTAGATGATCACTGAAAACACAATTTTTTTAATATGAAGATTTAGCCATCCAACAAAATAATTGCCATCTTTGGATAGCAGCTGGTCTTCTGAATAAAACAAGCCATAAAAAAAATTAGACAGATTTTTAAAAAAAATTGCAAATTTTGATTAATGAATTTTAATTAAGATAATTTTGAATAATTATTTCAAAATTTACATAAATTTATTGAAATATTGCCATTATTATTATTAATTTATATTTAGTAAGATGTTTTTTTCCTTAATTTTGATAATTTTTAAATATTTTATAAATTTTTTAATTTATATCAAAAAACATAATGAAAACAAATCAAAATCAAAAATAGTCTCCTCTCATACATAAATAACTACAATATTTTTTTTCCAGAAAGTAATAGGCTTGGCAGGAAAAGCACAAGAAAGGAATGATAAGAATAAAACAAAAGCGCCACATCGCTTTTAATAGCAGATCTTTGTTTATATTAGTACAGGTATAGCAAGGTTAAGTGGTTCCAAGAAGTGTCCGCACTATATTAGTACAGGTATAGCAAGGTTAAGTGGTTCCAAGAAGTGTCCGCACCATGTTGTTTGAAGTCTATTTATAATGGATTTCAATATAATTTGTTTATTACAAGATTTAGGGTAATAAAAATGTTTAAAAATGGGGAAAAAAAATTTTTTTATTAACTAAATAACAAAGAAAATCATTTTAAACCTATATAAAAGTTGTAGAAGATATTAGAACCCATCATTGGGACCCATTCATTGAATTCTCATGTGCTATTTTAGCAAATGAAGTGCCATTCTTGTGACATTTTATAATTTCAAGTTTCTTCTCTAATCTTTCCAAATGTTCATTCACTGCTTACTTTAACTTATTTAATTAATTAATTATAACTAACCAATTAGCAGGAATTATTATACTCACATATAAATTGTTTTAAATAATTTATTTTTAAAACAATTTATTTTTAATAAATTCTTCTCTAATGTTGACCACTTGTGGTTTTTTGTTACTCTGTCTTCTTTGTTTTGTCTCTTTTCACATATACTTAAATAGTAAAAGAATATTAAATACTAATATTAACGTAAATAATAAAATGCCATGGGAAAGAAAATGTCTATGTGAGAGAAAATTGAAAAACTAATGCATAAATGTACTCTTGACTGTTACCTGTGGCACTTGGGGTTACCGATCAGTGTTGCCAATGTTGATTTGCGTAATAATAAAAACCATGTTAGACCAAAACCCACGTTGTTCAAAACCATGCTATACAAGGTATTCCTTATTTTATCATTTTTTGATAAAAATACAAAGTAAAAAAATCAACAATTAATAAAAAATATTGCTTATTTTAATAGGCTTAAGCAAAATTTTATAATTTTTAAATTTTAATATTTTATACTATAGAAAATTAATTTTTGAAAAAAATGTAATAGGCTTAAGCAAAATTTTATAATTTTTAAATTTTAATATTTTATACTATAGAAAAATAATTTTTGAAAAAATCTTCAGTAATTAACTTTATTTAAGCATATAATCAAAACAACATGAACATAATCTAGAACATAGAGAAAGGAAGAGAATGAAAAGCAAATTTTCCAAAAAATATTCAATTAAATAAATTTTCATAAAAATCATTTATAATAAGAAATTTCAGCCAAAAAACATTTTATATTAATATAGAATATAAGATCAGTGTATATAGAAAAACACATATGCCACTAATAATTTTGATCATGATCAGACAAATCATCACCTTATAAAGTAGGCAGGCATAAAAGCACTACTTAATCACATTAACCCATACAGAAATAATACTGAGAGCAAACACCAAAACTAGATTAGGTGAAAGTTGTAGCCAAGGAATATGAATACAATATGAGAAATGTGCAAAAAATATAGAAGGAAATTGAAAATAAGTATAAAAAAGAAAGTTTATCTGAGAGTTCAAGAAAGTTAGCTATAACAAATCATTATTTAATATTAAAAAAAAGGATAGTAAAATTAACCAGTCAGTCTTTAGCTTATGATAGAATAAGCATACTTTTCAACATTAGAAACAATGACAAAAAGGATCCTATGAATAAAAAAAGGAATATATGTTGTGCTTTGGAAAAATAAAAATTCACAAAAGGATGAGAAATATATAGGTTACATAAACAGAAGTTTGAAAGTTAGAATTAATGAACACAAAACTGATATTAGGAAAGAAGCTCTTAAGATAATTTTAGCACAACAAATTAACAGTTACAATCTAAACATTATTTGGGATAGAACTAAAGGAGTTAATGAAATTAATAATAGAAAAGGAAGAAGAACAATGAAATGATATTTATTTATAAACAAAAACTACTAGAGAAAAAAGTAGTTAACATGGTATTGTCAAAAGATATCAAGTTAGCATGGCACTGGTGTGCTATACCATGTATGGTGTGATGTATCATTGTATTATTATTATGTTTATAGCATAATAATAATAATAATAATCATACAATGGTACATTACTAAAGAACGATAAATGTAATTTATTGATGCTGCTTATGATATTTTTTGTTACATTATGCCACACATATATTAATGTTATGCTAAATGAAATATATTTTTAACATATATTACTAGGTTAGATTAAGCCTTATTACAATCACTATGGTAATGAAGGACTGCTGACACAAACAAAAGTTTGTTACCAAGCAACTCTTTTTATTTAAATTGTATTAATTCTTGCATTAATTAATGTTCTATAATGTTAGCTATTTAGTTTTTATTTATGTTTAGTATATGATTTATGTATATGTGTTACAACTGATGTGGGATGAAGAATCAAAATCTTGTGTTTTTGTGTTTAATGTAATAAATCTAATCTGCTGAAGCCTGTTTTTAATTTTTTATCAGAAACTAATTTCTAGTCTTGATTATGCTGAAATAATATCTTTTAATCACAACCTTAATCTAAAAAAGTCTTAGAATAACTTGTTTATAATCTTATTACAAGAAAATCTTAAAATAATCTCTAAATAACAATTAGTCTTAAAATATTTATTATAACATACTTCTTTTAAAACAAGTATAGCTTTTTCTATTCCTTCCAATTTTGGTGGATCAATTGCCAGAGCAAGAACAGCTTTTGGTTCTCCTATATCCAATTTCTTTGACATTAAAACTAATTGCTCTAATGGTGATCTCTGAAAATAATAAAATATTACATATATAAATCTCATCAATTAAAAGTAAAATTGAATTTCAGATTCAATAATATTTTTGGCTTGATTATTTGTGTGTGCACAAACAAAGAAAAATACAATTTAGAAAAAAAATACAGTGGGTGATTGGTTAATGAATTGTTTGGATAATGAACATTTCACAGAACAATCTGTGGGACCCGTGGACTGACGGATGACAGGTTGGTCAGATGTCTACATGGTAAAGCTGTGGCTTACCATCTTGGAGGATCCAGGTCTGGCCCATTGAACCTCATCCTTCAAAATTAAAAGTAAAATTGAATTTCAGATTCAATAATATTTTTGGCTTGATTATTTGTGTGCACACAAACAAAGAAAAATACAATTTAGAAAAAAAAATAGAGTGGGTGATTGGTTAATGAACTGTTTGGATAATGAACATTTCACAGAACAATCTGTGGGACCCGTGGACTGACGGAATGACAGGTTGGTCAGATGTCTACATGGTAAAGCTGTGGCTTACCATATTGGAGGATCCAGGTCTGGCCCATTGAACCTCATCCTTTAACCATATGGTTGACCACATCATGGGTGTTGACCAGCCTATGATGAGCTCTATAAGTGGCTGCCGCCAGATAAAAATATCTCATGAGGATATGGCGGCTTAACTAATCTAACGGAATGACAGGCTTAGACCTTGCACATTCATGGACTTATGGGGCATGAATGTGTCCCGTAAGTCCTTAAGGGGATGGGAGAATAGTAGTTTTTCCCGATTAAAATGAACTCGGAGACAACTTAAAACAAATCAAAGATTTATTAAAGAAGGTAAGAGAGAGTTTTGCAATTTTTTCACACGAGGATATGGCGGCTTAACTAACCTAACGGAATGACAGGCTTAGGCCTTGCACATTCACGGACTTATGGGGCATGAATGTGTCCCATAAGTCCTTAAGGGAATGGGAGAATAGTAGTTTTTCCTGATTAAAATGAACTCGGAGACAACTTAAAACAAATAAAAGATTTATTAAAGAAGGTAAGAGAGAGTTTTGAATTTTTTCGTCTCAAAGATTTATTAAAGAAGGTAGAGAGAGATTTTACAATTTTTTTGGTGCTTGAATGGCACCCATACCAGGTTGAGGTCAATAGGCTTGAGGATCTCTACAACGACAATGCTATTAATCACTTCCAAAAAATCTGAAGAAAAAAGAAAAGCAATCAACATTGGACAGATTCTTAACGGAAAATAAACAAAATACATGAAAATGCAACACAATGTATGTATATATTATTGTTATTACATATAAATAAACGTAGTAAGAAATTACATAATATATTATTGTTATTACATATAAATAAATGTAGTAAGAAATTATATAAATTTTTATTTAATTGAAAATAAACATAATAGATTAAAATGCGAAACTATGTAAGTATATATTATGAATAAACATAATAGATGAAAGTGCAAGACTATGTATGTATATATTATTGCATTACATATAAATAAACATAGTAAGAAATTATATAATTTTTTATTTATTTATTTTTTTTGGGTCTCCAGAATGAATTAATCAAATTCCCATAAAAATTTATGGTAAATCGATGATCAGTTAATGAACAATTTGGATAACAAACACTGTCTTTGAATGGATTAGATTCATTAACTGATCACCAACTGTACTAAAAAAATTTATTCACAAATTCCCATAAAAATTTATGGTAAATCGATGATCAGTTAATGAACAATTTGGATAACAAGCATTGTCTTTGAATGGATTAGATTCATTAACTGATCACCCACTGTACTAAAAAAATTTATTCGGGAATGTTTTCAGTTTAAATTCTCTTCTCTCTCAAAAATATGGAAATTATAAATTGGTACTAGAAAATAGTTTAAGTTATAGATAAGAATGCCAATCATTTTATAAATTATTTTAATGAAAAATTTTTATTATCCAAATTATAAAAATATAAATACAAAATAAATAAATAACTTACTCATAAATCAACTCAACTAGGAGAATATTCATCAAATAACCTAAAACATTCAAATTTTATCCTTAATTTTTAATTTGCACCTTAGTACAAATTAAGGATTAATTCAAAAATATTACACTAAGGATAAAATTTAAATGCTTTAATTTAAAAATTATTATTAAAATAAATAACCATATTTCAATAAATTAAAAATAAAAATAATTATTAAAATACAATTAGTAATTAATTATTAATCCAATAGATGATTATCTGTTAGATTAATAACTAATTATTATTTAAATTGACATTAATTTAATAATAATTATTAATCCAACAGATGGTGGCACTATATGATAAATTAAAAATAATTATTAAAATACAGTTTAATTCAAAAATGTTACACTAAGGATAAAATTTAGATGTTTTAATTTATTTAAATAACTTTCTACGTTTTGCAAAAATTGTGCTTTTGTTTAACTATGATATCTAAAAAAGACAGACAAAATTATTCTTTTACAAAATACATACAGATCAACTCTGGTATATGTGACCCTGATTTTATGAGCAAATATAATTTGTATCAAAATTTGATTTATAAGCCTTTACCCTAATGCTACGTTTCCACGGAACAGTTGATTGTGATTAAATGTTTGATTGAGACTAAGTTTGTGTGTGTAAACGCGAACCTGATTTACTGATCACGATTAAACTGCAAACAACTTCTGTCAAAATTTTGATTATAAAGTGATTCCCCGCTTGTACACATATCGACACCTTCACTCCCCTTTATATTTGGATATTATCTGTATTTTCAGCTGAACAACAAAAGAAACAAAATTGGTAATACTAGATAGCATAAGTCAGTGGCACAGTCAAAAATTTAGCAATGAGGTACAATTAAAAAAATTTAAGAAATAATGAAAATGATGTTTGAATAAAACTACAACTCAAAAATATACAAAAATTAAATGTTATATATTTTATTGAATATAATTGATTTATACCAGTGCTATCCAATTATAATAAACCCGAGGTCCATAGCCGTGTTTATTAGAGATATGGAGGGCTGCAGTTACAAAAAAGAGGGAGAGGGGCTTTGATACTTGATACGCTATTGTCTCAACAAACGGAACGCAAAAATATAACGCTTTTTGGAATCAAATTTTATTTTCAGATTAACAAACCTTATTACAAAATTATATTTACAGATTGCATCTAATAAACATGTTACATGTTAACAAAAAGTTATAAAATATAAAAAATATGTAAGTACAATCGGTTCCAGAAAGGTGTTGAAGGTGAAATTTTACTTCACCTGACAGGCGGAAGATGTTCGGCTTCCTTACAATACTTACAAACCAATAAGATTAATCAGTTCAAGCGCGAATTCGCGTTTGCAGGGCTTTGGACGATTCCATTTATTTATTCTAAACAACAGGGTTAGGTAGGCTTAAGCTACGTTTAGATGGTGCTACTTTTCATGCAACAAAACGCATGCGCATGTGATCCCCATCCTCGTTGGGTTATGCTACGTTTCCACGGGAAAGTTGATTGTAATTAAATGCTTGATTGAGATTAAGTTTATACGTGTAAACGCGAACCTGATTTAAATGATCATGATTAAACTGCAAACAACGTGATTAACTTAACCAAGTTTCCAGAACTTGCTTAATTGCCTTTCTACTTGGTTGTTGACGTCACAAGCTCTCTCCGCGGTCCGCTACATCAGGAAGAAAACAAGTTTAAAATAGCGGATCACTCGGCAATATCAACTAATTGTAAAACATGTAATAATAATTGGTCTGATAAGGAAATTATATCGCTTTGCGATGTTAGGAAGAATACATACTGTAAATGACCTTCGATCACAAAAATGTAATTCTATCGTCTACGAAAAGATAAGTAAAACATCCTTAAAAGAATTAAAATAAGAGACGAATATTTCAATATTTCCTCCTATAAATGATCATTTAGTGCATTTAATAGTAAATATTCGATCAAACGCTCTGTTTTGTTTCTTAATAATGACATATTGAATCAACCTCGATGAAAATATTCGAATCATTCGTTATTAACGAAAGATCCTATCAGAAACGGAATCAATGGCAATAGTCATAACCTGTTTAATTGTCAGCACGTGTAAACACCACTTTTATCACGGAGAAAAATAATTGTAATCAACTTTAACGCCAGTTAATTTAACTGTCCCGTCGAAACGTAGCATTAGGGTGGATTCACATTGCGTCCGACTCGAGAATCGGACCCGACTTGTAATCGTGAACGATTTGTCCGACTGTCGCTGTAGCATTCATACGGTCTTTGAGATTTGTCCCAATTACGCGGCTGTCCCAATTAAGCGGAATCCACTGTATATTTATTTATACTTTGAATGCTGTTTTATTTTACATGTTGGGTATATTCTACCAAATTTCAATATAAGACAATCAGCCAGATTTGTCATATGAAATGGTTTCAGCTTTTTATCCATAGTCCAGAATTGAATCAGGTCCCAATCTTGAAAATTTATATGAGAGGTCCAGGTTCAGCTGTCAATATTCCATAATCCAATTCACCTTTCCAATGTTAACTGGGTGGTTTGGGTGATATAGTATTACTTAATAATCTGAAGTTTTGAAGTCAATTCTGGATTTGAGATTCATAATTTTTTAGTGAAGTCTTGGCTTGTTGAACTAAGCCTTCAACTAATACTTCACCTATTAAGAGTTTGAGTGATCCATGATTGGTATTGGTATGCTCTATCAATTGCCAGATTTGTCATATGAAATGGTTTCAGCTTTTTATCCATAGTCCAGAATTGAATCAGATCCCAATCTTGAAAATTTATATGAGAGGTCCAGGTTCAGCTGACAATATTCCATAATCCAATTCACCTTTCCAATGTTAAATGGGTGGTTTGGGTGATATAGTATTACTTAATAATCTGAAGTTTTGAAGTCAATTCTGGATTTGAGATTCATAATTTTTTAGTGAAGTCTTGGCTTGTTGAACTAAGCCTTCAACTAATACTTCACCTATTAAGAGTTTGAGTGATCCATGATTGGTATTGGTATGCTCTATCAATTTGTGGAGATATAAATAGGTAATAGGACAGTTTAATTTTTTTTTTTTTTAAACTATGCACTCCAGTCCAGTTTTCTCATGGTCTTCTCACCAGCTCTACTTAAATTTTTAAAAAATTTCACTTCTAGCATTTTTCTCTAACATATTTTCTTTTCAGAATTTTAAAACAAAAATTGATAGTTTTGTAGCAGAATTATAATCTACAAGATAGGTAATTTTTTTTTATATTTACTTAAATTATTTTTTAAAAATTTTCAATTATTCAAGGTTTCAGAAAAAAGAAATGAAATTTTTCTGATTTTATTCAAAATAAAGCTTATTTTTTCCTATCAGGCAATCAAATTTTTTAGCATTATTGTATCTGTAATATATATTGTATCATATAGTAATAAAATTGTATTATATTTGTAAAATTTTTTCAACTAACAAAGCTTTCTTAACTTAATTGATGTCAAAATTACATTATCTGTTTGACTGATTATAACAGTACTGTCATTTCTCATTTCAAAACTATCAGTGGAAATGTTTATCTGATAATATGAAACTATATCAAGAATTATTGTTTGTTTTATTTTATTTATAAAACAATTTTTAAATAAAAATTTTTTAAAGTATTGTTACAAAAACAATTCCCTGTGGGTTCATTTATTTATTTATTTATTATATTGGTGAAATTTTCTTTCTATATTCATCTTGTATAATATGTTTTTATGCTAATTAAGTAATTTTCTGTGGTTATATAGATTGTTGTTTTATGCTACATGTTAAGTTTTTCTACAGTATATAAAATTGTATTATGATTATAAAGTTGAAAAGACTTTTAATTTTTCAAGTTAATTTTAAATTATTTTGTTATTCTAACCTTCAACCACTTTTAGCAATGAGATTTTTGATTTGGTTTGGTTTACTGTCATCCGAAAGTTGAATACCACTAGACTGAATGAAATCAAAGTTTATATTGTTCTTGTGAAAAATGGAATAAATCATACTTTAAAATATTTAATTACTGTTTAAAATTTATAAATACATATTTATAAATAAATTCACAGTGACAAACAGTTAAAACAAAAGTCTTCATTTCTTATGTATTCCTAGGTCAGAGTTCAATATTTGCCAGTAGAAATTTCTTTCTTCACAGAATATCTGTAAGGATAAACAAATCTCATTCAGGAAGGCTACAATCTGTGCCAATGGAAGTACGTAGATGGGGCTAAATCTGCTTTAAATGCACAAAGCATTGTATATCAAAATTATGTTTATACAAAAATAATAATATTTTGTGTAAATCTAAATGCCATATTAAGATATTTATAAATAATAAATAAGATACTTAGCTCCACTGTCTCATCAGTGGAGACAAGCATTAAAAACGTGATTTCATTAATGTTTTTGCTGATTAATGAAAAATAATTATCATCAATCTGCATTATTTTCTTTTATCATCATGTTACTTTCAAAGAATTGTTGGCTTTTTTATTATATTTAATTAAATTATTATTTTATCCTTTTGTTCCAATCTAAATATAAGGCATTTTTAGTTTATCAAGTTTTGATTGCAAGTTTTTCAGTTTAGATAAATAACAACTAATACATCATATTAAATAGCCTTTTTTGTACATTTTTGTACAATTGTTACTCTTGCTGAATGATTTAATTTCCAATGAAGCAAACTGGCTATAAAGCAGAATAAGCCAACTTTCTCATTCTTTATAGCTTTTTAACACTTCCTGTTTTTATCAATAGTCTTTAATAGTCTTATAGCTCAGGTAATAGGAAAAATCAATGCGTTTCACATCCTTGTCAGGTATACAACACTTTAACTTAATCGAATCTAGAAACTGGCTATACAGAATAAGCCAACTTTCTCATTCTTTATAGCTTTTTAACACTTCCTGTTTTTATCGATAGTCTTTAATAGTCTTATAGCTCAGGTAATAGGAAAAAGCTTTTACTAATTAAAACGTTTTCTCTCATTCTTATTGGAAAATGCTACATTGTTATAATTTTTTCTTTTACTGTATTCATTCATTCATTTTGAACTGTAGGCCATTCAGGTTTGACCCCTCTCATTCAAAATCACCAGTGAAGTAAGTCTAAGTGATTGAAGAAGATTTTGTTCAGAGGAGTCATGTCCATTCTACAAAATTTTTATATATGTTACAGGACAAATCCGAATTTAGGAAATACTCGAATTTCCTAGTCAAAACGAGAACATCCTAATGCAGCCTTTTTTGTACATTTTTGTACAATTGTTACTCTTGCTGAATGATTTAATTTCCAATTTTTATATTTATAAGTATCTTATTAATTAAGAAACATACGTTTTCGATGCGTTTCACATCCTTGTCAGGTATACAACACTTTAACTTAATCGAATCTAGAAACTTTCACAATATCAAGACATACCAGAACAAGTATTTCAAAAATATTCTATTTTTACTATTCCAATCCTGGAATTTAATAATTTAAAATTTGGAATAGTAAAAATAGAATATTTTTGAAATACTTGTTCTGGAATGTCTTGATATTGTGAAGTCTTTAGATTCGATTAAGTTAAAGTGTTGTATACCTGACAAGGATGCGAAACGCATCGAAAACGTTTGTATCTTAATTAATAAAAGTTAAGTAGAGTACTATACTGCAAAGTGTGCTTGATTCTTTAGAGTTTGTTATTATATGAAGTTTTTAGCAATTAAATATGGATAATAACATCTTACATTGATTTCAGGAATTCCATCGTCTGATAGATGATTTTCATAAAAATCAAATGGAACCATTCTATAACATCTTCCATCTGAAACTCGTCCAGCACGTCCTATTAAATAAAAAAAAATATGTATTTAATAAATTAAAAAGTTTATTTTTGAAAACCTATATTTATCTGTTAGATTTATAGTTGTGAAAATCAAGTGTTTTCAAAAAATTGGACTTATAAGCTGATACAAAGAAAAAGAACTGCAAAATTCAACTAATCTGAGCTTTTTGATAATTATTATTTTATTGGAAAATGCTACATTGTTATAATTTTTTCTTTTACTGTATTCATTCATTCATTTTGAACTGTAGGCCATTCAGGTTTGACCCCTCTCATTCAAAATCACCAGTGAAGTAAGTCTAAGTGATTGAAGAAGATTTTGTTCAGAGGAGTCATGTCCATTCTACAAAATTTTTATATATGTTACAGGACAAACCCGAATTTAGGAAACACTCGAATTTCCTAGTCAAAACGAGAACGTCCTAATGCTTGTCAAACATTCTAGTATTTTTTAGGCTGAACTCGAAATGCCAAACATTTCTTATTAAAAGTCCAGAATTTCTAGTTTTTCCTAGTCAAAACCCGAAGTGGCAAACAGTTAAACATTTCTAGTTTTTCCTAGTCAAAACCCGAAGTGGCAAACAGTTAAAACAGTTTTTCCTAGTCAAAACCCAAAGTGACAAACAGTTAAAACAAAAGTATCCATTTCTGTAGTGTATTCCCGCTCAGAGTTCGATATTTGCCAGTAGGAATTTCTTTCTTCACAGAATATCCATAAGGATAAACAAATCTCATTCAGGAAGGCTGCATTCTGCGCCAGTGCAGGTAAGTACGTAGGGCTAAATCCGCTTTAAATGCACGAAGTATTGTGCATCTAAATTATGATGTGCAAAAAGAATAATATTTTGTGTAATTCTAAATGCCACAAAAGCCTATTTTGCAAAAATAAATGAGATACCTAGACTATAACTATATCCATCATGAATTATTTGTTATTTACTTTCATTTTACAATATATGGATCATCTGGACCAAACTATATCAAATACAATGTTCATAAAAACAATGTAAAAAGCACTTACAGAAAGTAAAGAAGACTAGAAAATATTAACCCACAATACTTATATTATGTAAAATAGTATTTGATTAATCTAAACAAAATAAATAAGAAAATTGCAACAACTCTATCTAAGACATAATTATAAATATACTTTAATAAAATCTACTAGGGAGAAATTACAGAAAGTAAAGAAGACTAGAAAATATTAACCCACAATACTTATATTATGTAAAATAATATTTTATTAATCTAAACAAAATAAATAAGAAAATTGCAACAACTCTATCTAAAACATAATTATAAATATACCTTAATAAAATCTACTAGGGAGATTATACTACCCAAATATTTCAAGCCAAATATCTCTAATAATCAAATCTGGAATTAAACTGTAATTTAATAATTATTTATTAATCAAGACTACAATGCCATCATCTGTTGAGTTAATTAATTAATTAATTAATTTAAATTTAGGCTAAAGTGATATCATCTATTACTTAATAACTGAACTTTAATTTTTACTATTTTCTTGAAATTAAAAATCATGTCACTGACTTGGAGTCAAACTGAGAACTTTAGGTTACTGTCCCAATTCTTAACTGATTAGATTACTGTGGCTTCAGGTCGATTTATTTTTCAGGAATTTTATACACCTAATCGTCAATTTATATGGTACTTGAATTGCATGATTTCAATTAACACGACTGAAAAATTGATACCAAATTTTCATTTTAAATTGTATAATTTTGGTTTAACAATTTTATACACCTAATCGTCAATTTATATGGTACTTGAATTGCATGATTTCAATTAACATGACTGAAAAATTGATACCAAATTTTCATTTTAAATGGTATAATTTTGGTTTAGCAAGATTTAAATCCAATATTGATAACAAAGATGATCATAATTACAGGTGATTACAATAACAAAAGCCTTAACTGTTCCATCAATATTGGTAAGTGACTTCTATATATACTGTATAATATGATATATACATGATCTTTAATTTTTATATAATATTAAATTATTAATTAACATATATAGTAATTTATAAATGATAAAAAAATTATCAGTCATGTTAATTTTTCAATAAATTATTTCCTTGTCATTAATCCAAACATAGATCATAGCTTTGGAAAAAAATTATCAAACTCCTTAGCTCAATATGAAGAGATTTATATGGAATTAAGAGTAAAAAGCCAATATTAATAACAAAATTTATTAAGCTGATTCCAAAAATTTATTTACAAAAAAATTAAAAAAAAAAAAAATCTGAGATAGAAGAAATTAGTGACAGTAATAATGGTGATTTTGAAATGAGAAAGAACTGTTTCAATATTAATAAGAGAATAATTAACTAACAAATTATCAAAAACATATATAGTAATTTATAAATGATAAAAAAATTATCATTCATGTTAATTTTTCAATAAATTATTTCCTTGTCATTGATCCAAACATAATACAAACATAGCTTTAATCCAAACATAGCTTTGGAAAAAAATTATCAAACTCCTTAGCTCAATATGAAGAGATTTATATGGAATTAAGAGTAAAAAGCCAATATTAATAACAAAATTTATTAAGCTGATTCCAAAAATTTATTTACAAAAAAATTAAAAAAAAAAAAAATCTGAGATAGAAGAAATTAGTGACAGTAATAATGGTGATTTTGAAATGAGAAAGAACTGTTTCAATATTAATAAGAGAATAATTAACTAACAAATTATCAAAAAAACTGCTAAAATCCAAATCTAACTATTACCTAAACTCTCTTAGAAAGCACTTAAAGCAGTAGGATAAAAACTTTGTTTTTATCCTACTGCAATCATAGAATAAAAACTTCCAGTGTTGTAACCGTAAGTACTCCAGTATAACTAACAAATTATCAAAAAAACTGCTAAAATCCAAATCTAACTATTACCTAAACTCTGTTAGAAAGCACTTAAAGCAGTAGGATAAAAACAAAGTTTTTATCCTACTGCAATCATAGATTAAAAACTTCCAGTGTTGACTGGAGTACTTTCGGTTACAAGTAAACTTTGTTTTTATCTTACTGCTTTATGTAAGATAACATAGTTTAGGTATTAGTTTTAAGAGAAGAAATAAATTTGTTTTCATATGAATGGTTTTGAACAGTTTTCCACTTTTATTCTTACATTTTTGTTGTATATCTGTATAAAATTAATGTTAATTTATCTGGTATTAGTTTTAAGAGAAGAAATAAATTTGTTTTCATATGAATGGTTTTGAACAGTTTCCACTTTTATTCTTAAATTTTTGTTGTATATCTGTATAAAATTAATGTTAATTTATTTATAATTTATTTTAAATAAAATGCAAATTATTTAATTGAGTGTTATGGAACTTATTCCTTCATTTTCTATACAAATGTCAGTCTTGATTTATATGATATATTTAATCTCGATTACATGATTTGCATGGTGCCTTTGCAGAATCAATCTACTGTGTAAATCAAGGGTTAGCTGTATTATGATTAATTTAGCTTATTGGATAATAATAACAACACTTAAATTACATTTAGTAATAACAATTATTAAATTACAGTTTAATTCCAAATTTAGTAACTAGAGATATTTGGCTTGAAATATTTGATTAATAATTGTAAAAATTTAATTCATAAAAATAATGTCAAAAAATATATTTCATATAAAAATAATAATTTCTCCCTTTTGAACAATAAGAATGATTCTGACATGATTGGGATTCATATTCTGATGATGTTATTTGAGTTCCATAAAACAAGTAAATAATAATACTCATAAGTTTGCAATATTTATAAATATGAAAATAATCGAATATAACTTACCTTTTCTCTGTTTACAATTTGTTTTGGATGCCCAATCTAATTGTAACTGAGTATAATTAGTATCTGGATCACTCATTAAATTTTTAGTGAGACAAAAGTCAATTACATATTTTATATCTGGTACAGTTATAGAACTTTCTGCTATATTGGTTGATAAAATTATCTGTAAAAAACTTAAAAATTTTATTTTATATAAAGAAAATTAAATTGTTTCTCTTATTGAAATGAAATACTCACAGCTTTATAAAGAAATTAAAAAGTATAAGTGTTTACTAACTGCAATTGATGCAATATGTACCAAAGTTTTCAAAATAAAAATTTATGGGATATCAAATTTATGATAATTTAAAACAATTTTATCCATATCACAAAAAAATTAGATATTATTAATAAAACATTAATGAAAAATAAGTGTAAATCAAATTGGAATAAAATACAGTTGGCATTCCTGTATTTGGCCTTATATTGAAAAAAATGATGTTATATTGAAATTTAATCTATAGTTTTCTATATGTTTAGATTCTCAGAAATATTGATAAAATTACTAATCATTTTTTAATGAAAGTTACTAGATTAAGAAAAATCATTGAGGTCCTGAGAAAGCTTAAAGAAAGAGTGAGAAAGAAAAGGCTAGATCTGTGGAGTAACAACACGTGGATTTTGCACCAAGACAACGCCCTGGCGCACAATGCACTCTCTGTTAAACAGTTCTTGGCAGACAAACGCATTACTGTGCTCGAGCATCCACCGTACTCACCAGATCTTGCACCATGTGACTTCTACCTGTTTCCAAAAATGAAAAGTGCATTGAAGAGAACACATTTTCAGTCTGTAGAAGAGGTGAAGGCAAAAACAGCAGACTTACTGAAGAAGGTGACATCTAATGACCTGCAGCACTGCTTTGAACAGTGGAAAACACGTATGCAGCGATGTATTGATAGGGAAGGGGAGTATGTTGAAGGAGACTAAAAGATATTTGTATAATGTTTTCAATAAAGCTAATTTTTAAGACTAGTCCGGTTATTTAATTGTCACACCTTGTATATAAAATATTTAAAAATTTGAAATTGCTCTTTGAAAACACTTATGCAATCTCTCTATTACTGTTTCATCCTTTATTTATTAATTCATGTTAACAAGAAGTGCTTTACTCAAGTTTAGAATTTTTTCTCATTATAAATTTCTTGTAAAATTATGCTACGTTTCCACGGGACAGTTAATCACAGTTAACTGCTGTTAAAGTTAATCACAATTATCTTTCTCCTGCAACAAAAGTGGTGTTTACACGTGCTGACAATTAAACAGGTTATGATGAATTGCCACTGATTCTGTTTCTGGTAGGATCATTCGTTAATAACAGTCGAGGCCTATCTGTATATTATGTTATCAACTCTAATAATAATGATATGTTATATAAAAATTAAAAGTTATATAAATGATCATGTATATACAGTATATATAGAAGTTGCTCACTAATACTGATGTAACAACAGCCAAGAATTTTCATACACTAAATATATATTTTTTATTATTAAACAGAAATCATACTGTGTAAAAAAATTTTAAGCATTTTTTCGATGGCACAATACTAAAATTGTGTAATTTGAATACTGTGCAAACTTAACAATTTATTTTTTGAATAAAAATTTATTAAGATAAAAAAATATATATTAATGAAAAATATCCAAGAAAAATTAAGCATTTATTAAAACTAAAATACAATGGCAAAATTAACTTTCCAAGTATTTTATTCAGTTTTTGAACTATAAATTATATAAAATTATATTTTATAAAGCTTGTTAAACAAAGGTTATTTCTAAACATACTTCTTCCATATTTTTTGTTATTTTATATATTTGTCAGTAAAGAAATCGCATCTACTACACTGCCAGAAAGACTAAAGACAAAAACTATCAGCACTATGGCAGAAAAGGTTTTCATAACTATAAATGTTTAATTAAAAGTATTTAATTTTTAATTAATTGTTAAATTTAGTGTTTTTATTGTTTTTTTTATAGTTATGAAAACCTTTCCTGCCATAGTGCTGATGGTTTTTATTTGTCAATAAACAGAAAATAATATAGTCAGATATTATTTCCAATTTACTGATACCTTTATAATATAAATTTTTTTATAAATAAAAGGATTAACAAACACATTCAGTAAGATAATTATTTGATAAAAAATATTTTCAATTATTCACATAACCTGCTTCAATTAAGATTAAACAGTTTATCTTGTTGAATGTGCTTGTTGGTCCTTTCATTTAGATTTTACAATAAGAAGTCTAATAAATTTTTTCATAGAAGCTTGGGATTCATTAAATCTCTGAGTTAAAAATTGGTTACATTATCCCTAGTAATTCTAAGCATTTATGAAAAATACTGAAAACAGATAAAAAGGAGACAAATTAAATATAGATTAAATTGAAAATAAATTTAAATAATAAGATTGAATTTATTAATTTACCTCTGAGATAACATTTGAGTTTTGCTTCTTCAGCATTCCATACAGAAACACTGTGATCCAATGAAGTTGATACAAAACAGTTATTGTTGAAAGCTTTCAACTATAAGAATATAAATTTTTAATATATTAATTTATTGCCTGAGAAATTTAAACAATTAATAATAGTAAGTTCCAAAATAAAGCCAAAGCATTGTTAAGTTTCCAGGTTTTATTATCTGTTTTTTGGTTAGAGGCTGATATGAGCCAATGTTGATATTAAGTGAGATGAAGTTAATTATAAGAAGCTATATTAATCCCAAGGAAAGCAAGAAAGACGAGTCAACTGTTATTAAATGCTATAGTAGATGCAAGAATATAATTAATGACCAGTCTTCAGAAGTCTTATCCATGACTGGATTGGATTTATTCCCACTGAAAAGTCTCTATAGGATATTAATTGTAAATTTGTAATGTTATGTTCTTTTGAGTAATATTTATATATTATGGGGTTTGATTTGTTTAATACAGCTATTTAAAAAATGGGTCAGTTTTTAAAAAGATTATTTTGCTATACAGGTCTTCCTCAACTTGTGCAAATAATTAGGACCAAAAGGTTTTTATATGAGTTGGATTTTTCTGAAGCCAGAAAAATGATTATTTAACAAAAATTCTGAAGCAAAAACTACTGGAGCTAACAGACTACTGTGATTGCACTTATACCATGTTATGGCATCATATTGCTCTCTGAATGAAAGCAAGACAATGCTGCTTGGTACAATATCATACCAGTAATATGATACTTAAGATCAATAAACAATACTTCAAACACAAAGTAATATGGTCTTTAAATGTTGCAAACCAACATATTCACACTTGTATCTTGCAAATATGTAGACTTTTGTTAATTTAGCCCTTAATAATTCAGCCTCCCTATTGGAAGAATGTGAAAATGATTCCACTGAAATTATGCTGAATGTGTGGTAAGAATTAACATGCATGATGATGTTTTCCAAACAGCAGAAGAATGGAACATTGAGGAAAGCATAACCATACTGAAGAGTTGGAAAAAGTGTGGTCTTCAATTGATACTGACTTGTGAGTTGGAATCAGCATCAAATAACAATGATATGGGTCAGTCAATTCAGAATCATCAATTCCAAGTGCTGTGTTTGTTGACATGTTCCACAAGCTTCCAGGAAGTGAAATTGATGAAGGAGAATGTTACTAAGTGGCTGAATGAGAAAAACTGCGCAGTAGACTAGGCTTTAATAGATGAAGAAATCATAAAACTGTACAGGATGAAAGTGATGAGGAAGAGGACCATTATAGAGGACAACTTCAGTGCCAGAAATATGAGAAATCTTAATGCTCTCGGCAGAGGCAGAGAGAACTAAGATTTCTCATATTTCTGGCACTGAAGCTGCTGACACCTTCCTGCAGTACATAATGCAACCAGACATGTGCAGTACTGACATAATGCTAACAAAGAGATTGTATGACAAAGTGTGCTATTAATGAACTTCTTCAAAGCAGACAAAAATCCATGACATTTTGAACTGACTGCACTAAGTATAAAATGCAAGATTTCATTTGTGCTGTATTACAATTGTACATTTCATTCAATTGTACAGTTATAGTGTATAACAGTAGTTCTCAACCTTTTGGGATCTGTGTACCAAAAAAATTAGTTTTAAAAAAAAGCTGATGATGACTTTGTGAAGTCAAAAGTGCTTCTTTAATAAATTATTATTTTTCCACTTTGAATTAGAGCTTATCATATATAATAAAGGAATAAGCGTGTGGTGTCCATGTTTCTGCGCATGTGTGAACTCCCGCACCAGAAGTGTCGCCGTTACTATTTTCTCTCGCTTCGAATCTTTAATTGCGTCTTTTGGAAAACTAAATCCCAATCTCATTATAAATTTTGCTTTAAATTAACATAGATTACTTCCTATTTATATCTGTATACTTCTTTTTGTTATTTGACTTCAATTTCTGTCTTTTTTGATTGAAAACTGTTGACTGTTCCCCATCTCAAGAGTTCAGTTTGCATTCGGTGTGTCAAACTCGAGGCTACATAAATGTTGCATTTAAAAAATTCAGTTTGCATTCGGTGTGTCGAGGCTACATAAAAGTTGCATTTAAAAAATATTTAGTCGAGGCTACATAAATGTCGCATTTAAATAATATTTAGTTCAGAATTTCAATAATATTTTATTCATTTCAGAAATTATAATTTTTTATTTTAAGATAGAAATTATAATTATTATTTAAATAACTGAAAAAATAAATCGATAGTTTGTTAGTTGCCAATTTCATATAAAGAAGATTTTGAAGTTTGACCTGGAGAAAAAAACAAGCAAAAGCATTATATACAAGGTTAACGATATTAAATAAATGAAAAATCTCAAATTTGACATAAGAAACAAATGTTTCGTTTTTGGTTTATTTGGGCACATAGTGACCAGAGGCTAACTAGTTTTTACATATACTGTCATTATATAAGTGGAAGATTATATATATATACATTACTGTGTATCACCCAAAGAATATCAAAGTTTCTCCATACCACCATCATTTATAAAAAATTTCGGCATCAAAATAAAAAAATAGGTAGGCAAATAAAAAATATTTATTTTAGTTTTTTGATTACTAAAATATAATTACTATATTAAAAGTTAAATATATAATTTATTTGGAAACAAAATATCTATTATTATTACTAGCATTTCCAAAATTATTACATAAAAAATCTATATAAAAACAAAATCAAAATATTGTAAGAAACTTTTTAATTAAAATTAATGAGAATCATGAGTTTGTTTTGCAAAACACAATTTTTTATTAGGTTGATGCATAATTCTGTAGCATTTTAAATATAGGTTTGTTAAGTTTGTTTGTTTAGTGTTTTATTTATGAAATTCAGTTAAAATTCAATTAAAAATTTGACCAAATCAAACAAGTAACTATTCAACAATGTAATCTCTGTCATTGTCAATAACTTCCTGCCAACATTGGGGTAGTTTTTGGATTCCCCATCTGTAGAAATCTGTTGGTTTTGAGTTTAGGAAGTCATCAATCCAAGTTTGGAGAGCAGTTTTGGATGGTCACAGATGTTCCTAACTGCATTTACTGCACTTGAACCTCGGTTAAACTCGTACAGCAGAATATGTCGGAAATGTTCGTTTTTCTCGACCTGACACTCCATCTTCAACAGTGAAGAAATAACAATCGTTTGTAACAATCTCGCTGACAGCTCATATTCCACAAGACAACACTCCAAAGTAAACAGTGAAAATGTAAAAACAGTAAACAAATGAACAGCAATGCAGTGTAGCCAGGCCAAATCAGAACACTACGGAATTATGCATCAATCTAATAATATTAGGCTCTAGGTTACTTAGTTTTAAGCATCTAATTTATGCTTAAGTATTTAGGCTCAAGTATTAATTTTTTTCTATATTTGTACTTAAATATTTCATTAATTTATCCCTTTTCACATAAACTGCTTGTGCAAAATGGTATTAAAATTTAATAGCTTTATCTGCAATTTCTATAAAATCGTTCTTTCTCTGAATCAAAAAATTTACAAGTGTATTATTTTTAAAATCTTCCATGTTGCAAGCAGGACATCAATTTTTCATGTTGAAGAATTGTGATTGTAAGGTTTTTTTCTGGGTGTATGAAGAACTAAAAACAGTGTTCTTGAATTGTAATTTAATATTGAGGCCAAGAACTGAGAACTCATACCAGTTCCCACTATAGCAAACTCCAAACTAATCTATAAGGACAGTATAAAAACCACTGAATTGGTAATTGCACAATATGGCGCTAAAATGGTATACGATCTAGAGTGCAATAAGTCTGAACATTTTTGCCAATGACAAAGAGCAGACAAAAGCAGTAATGATATAATGGAGATATAGTTTTAATTTCTTTTTTATACCAGTTTTACTATTTTTGAATAAATTATTTAAATATAATTTTTCAAAAATAGTTTATCTTTCACATACCACTGGTAAGTCCATCATATACCACCAGTGGTATGTGTACCATATATTGAGAATCACTGGTGTATAGTACTTACTGATCATGTTTTTTACCATTATCATACGCTTGTCTCTTCTTTATGTTTTTTTTTAAATATGTACTACAAATAGTAAACTTGTATCATTAAATTTAATGAAGAATTAAACTAAATTTTTATGCATTTTCAATAATCTGGTACTCCTTTATGCAAGAAATGGCTGGATCAGGAAGAATCTAATGTACAAATTTTTATATTATATACCTAAAAAAATGAAAAAAATTTGGAAAATTTCTTACATAATTTTATATTTATGGAGGTTGAATATATGCAAGTCAGGAAATACCTGCATATACTGAAATATACCTTCAATAATGTACTTGAAAAACTTTTGTTGTTTTATATATTAAATGTTTGTGTAAGCAGTTACTCTTTATTGTAGTTCTAAGAACATTTTAAAGTTTTATAAACTTTCTACAGTAGAATGTCGATTATCTGAACTAATTTGGACCAAGGGTAGTTCGGATAAATGATTTTTTTGGATAATTGATCCAAAAAAACACAAATGTAAAAAATACAAAACAGATTTCAAATGTATATGTTTTATTGTTTACATAAGTTATTCTGCCTCATTTGTTTTCTAATTATTTGTATTATTATTATTACTGTATTATATTAATTAGATATATATACAGTAGTTTAATTGTTGATTGTTTCTGCATATAGTCAATGTGCATAACAGAAGCTTAGATTCTCCTACACATTGTAGGATGGGAGTATTGGCGGATACCTGTTGTGTATCACAATTGAAAATTATATTCAGATAAGCAATGTTCCAGTTAATCAATGCTCTACTGTATTTGCCATATTTGATAACAGTTTTATTTGTACTTAATACAAAGAGTAGTCAATAAAAACAAGAATTTGTTAAAAAATAAATCAAAAACATAATTTTATGATTGAATATTTTTATTGTAAGGTGTGTGTATGTTGTGATTATGATTTGCAACCTAAAACTTTATTTAATCTCATAGTGCTTGCATCAGTTAATTATAAGTATGGTTCTTTTTGTAGAAAGTGTGTCTAAGCATTTATAAAAAACTTCATACAGTTTTTAACCATAGAGAACACACCATCAAGTAAAATTTTCATCAAAATACAAAACGACAATTGCTTTTCAAAGATTAGAGTGTATGAATGAAATTCTAAATTCTGAAATAGACAATAATTGTTGGAAGATGATGAATGTAGTAATAGACCTCTTGACTCGATTACTGATGAGAATATCCTGTGTTGATGCCATAAGCAGACAGGATCAACTGGCAGAAGAAATTTTTGCAGAAATCAATATTTCACATGATTGTGCATGAAAAATTCGATTATCAGAAACATTGTACAAAATGGTTTCCAGAAGTGCTATCTGATGGACAAAAGTTGATATGAATGGGTTTGTCCTTACAGCACCTTCAACAGTATGATGTTGAAGACAATGCTTTTATCTCACAAATTATTACTAGTGATGAAACTTGATGTCATTGGTACCAATCATTATCCAAATACAACAGTATGCAGTGAAAGCATTCAAATTCTCTGCCACTGAAAGTTCAAAATGCAATCATTTGCTAGCAAGGTTATGCTAAGCCTGTTCTTTGATGAATACAGCACTTTGCTACTGGATTTCCTTATGGATGATCATACAATCAAAGTGCAGTATTATGCTGAAATGCTGAAGACCAAGTTCTGCACCATAATCAAAATCAAATGTCCTAAAATACTGGTAGAAAGGGTCCTTCTAAATTGCATGATAATGCCTGCCCATACATTGAAAATGTGACCAAAAATATCTTGCAAACAATTGGATGGGAAGTGCTTTATCATTCAACCTTATAGTTTAGACTCCATTTGACTCTGCAATTTTTGGATCCATGAAACAAAGACTTGTGGACATTTCTATATGGATAGCAAAGTGAAAGCAGCCATCCATACAGAAATGTTTGTCTTTGGTTCAAGCAACAGCTGTCTCTTTCATGACACCATGCAAGATTTAATGAAGCAGCAGGATAAGTGCCTTCAGACTTATGGAGAATATTTTGAAAAATAAAAACATATTTATTGCTTTATTACTAAATTTCCATTTTTATTGACTATCCCTTGTAGAATAGTCAATGATATTTAATTTTTTTAATTTAAAACAATCATTTTAAAGATAAAACCAAGTTTTATCTACTACTGTTTAGTATTGTATTCTTATGATTATCTTTTGATTTTTTTGTGAATAGAATGCAGAAAATACTGCAAATATAGAGATTAATGGAAAATAATACTGGATTTTTTTTAGTAGTTTTGTTATGTTATACTTTTCAGTCAAAAAAAACACTATTAAATTAAAGTAATATAGAAACAGAAATTATTATAAAATTATTAAATAAATATAATTTTAATTCTCTAAGTGTGATAGTGTGTTATTAAATATAATTGGTCTTGGATATTCAGATGAATGGATATTTAGTATTTTAAAATTATGGAATAGATTTTTTATATGCAATAAAAATGTTTATGAGTACTATTTTTATATCTAATATGTTCTTTCATTTCATAAAAAAGCTTTTTATTTTTTTACTTTCATCAACTTCAGATAAATCAAAACATAGAACTTTTAATACTGACATTTTCTTTCATTGGAATTCTTTTAATTATTCAAACAATAATTACAATACATTCTAATTTAAAATTCAAAAATATTATATATGCATTTCAATTAATGTATTTCATAATATAAGGCACATCTCACTTTATAGTGCTTCACTAATATGGCACTTCTCAATTATATTCTATGTTTTTATTTTACATTTCAAAAAGAAAATTATTTACACTAATCACAAAATAATACTTAGAATAAGTATATAAAACATAAATTCACACACAAACAAGCTATATCCAGTAAAACTGGAGGTGTGACACTGGAATTGATCCCAGATAACCAAATGCTTTAAAATGTGGCCATCCAGCTGAGTTATTTTAGGTCAAGTGCTATTATGCACTTAATAAATAATAGTGTAAATATCTTTTTAGACTTTTATATGCATTAGCAAATGAAAAAAATCTGTGATTCACTTTAGAACAATGATATACATGTAGAATATAACTGCTACAAAATGAATAACTGTATCTGTAAATGCTTGAAAATATTCTTAATTAAGCTTCTTGTAAATTGTAACATTTTTAAAATTTAAATTAAATTAATATAAAAATTTTCTATTTAAATGTGATAATTACTTATTTTTGATTTAATTAATAAAAAATTTTTAATTTACTTTATTTTTTTAGAATAAATATGAAATGTAAGTGTGCTTGCTACTTACTACCTATATATGACTCGAATAACCACTATGATGAGCTGAGACAAGCAGGCGGTTGCTTCAGTGTTGCCAAATTTATCTGAACAACATTTGTTATAATGCCTGCCTCTCAAGTGCAATGTTGTCAGTTGTTTACCACAAACACTTAATTGAGTCATTGAATGGGAATGAATACTGGGCATATCGGCATTTGCGACTCATCAGCCCGTGGTGGCCCAGTTCAAGTGGGAATCTGCCTTTACGCAGAGCACCGCTCTGCGTTTGGCTCATCAGCCCGTGGTGGCCCAGTTCAAGTGGGAATCCGCCTTTACGCAGAGCACCGCTCTGCGTTTGGCATGGCGCCGAGCGGCCAACTTGGAGAAAGCGAATGTGTTTACCTGCTGGGCAAGCCCTTTTTATCTATTCGTCTTTTATGGGCTTGGATCCACTTTCTGTCCCCTTCTGTCTATTATAAATCTTTATAAAAGTTTTTAATGTTTAATACGTATGAAATAATTATTAATTTAAAAAAAAAAAATATGAGCAAAATCCACTTTCTGTCCCCTTCTGTCTATTATAAATCTTTATAAAAGTTTTTAATGTTTAATACATATGAAATAATTATTAATTTAAAAATTTACGATTTAAAAAAAAAAAAATATGAGCAAAACGAAAATTTTTTGGAACCAATTATAATTTTTCCTATAGGTTATGTACCTCGAATAGTCTGGTAAGAAAGAGGAACCAATTAACCGGACTATGCGAGGTATTGCTATGCTATACAATTAGAAGTACTTTTGTAGCTATTCTGATAAATAGCTGTTTCAATTCCAGGATTTTTAATATTGAGATCCCAGGATGCAAATGTTTTAGACAATCCTGATCCCAGAATTAAGTAACTTTAATCTTGGGATTTTGGGATTCTCGGATTATTTTATAACACTCATCACTATATATAAACATTGCTTCATTAATTTGTTATATTGCAGGCATTAATGCCTTCAATTTTTCACGTTTTCATTATAAAATGTTTTTTTTTTTTTACATTTATTAAATTATATAATAAAGAAATAATATATAAAATTGATCAGATATATTGGGATAGTCAAGTTTCCATCAATATCATGATCCTGGTACTGCGATTCATCAATTTATTACATTTTTTATAGTTAACAATTAGTTTTTATAACAGTTTTATTAATATTTCTTATATTTTTTATAACAGCAGAACTTAGTTATGCAAAAATTAAAAAAATTCAATATGCACTATATAAAAGAAAAATATGAATTTATGTCTTCTCTATGTGATTCTAACATTTAATAAAACCATAAGAATTTTACGTTAGATATTATTTATAAAGTACCTGTAATTAACTGGAAAAATACAATATTTTCAAAATTCAAAGCATTAATAATATGCTTTTTATAAATATCAATTCTAAGTTAAAACTATATTTTATAGTACAGGTATCCCTCATTATATACAATCTCACTTTATGCATTTTTGCTATAATGCGATTTTAAAAAGTAAATTAACTTTTCTTAAATAAAAAATTTTTGTTTACAAATTGTCTCATGTAGATGAGACAAATGTGGATAAACTGCTTCAGTTCCACTTATCAAGCTCACAAATGAAAATCTTTTAAAAGTCCAAAAATCAGGAGCTCTTTGTTGTTGAACCCATCAAATAGCTTACAACAAAACAAATGACTGAATTTTTTAATCTTTAATCTTTATTATTAATCAATCAAACAATCAGTAAAAATACATAATGCATAATACAGTACACCTACAGCAAACAAAATTTTAACAGTCGATATATACACAATATGAATTAAAAAAACGAATTGCACGAACAAAAAAAGAATTAAAACGAACATCAGTTCTTGCAAATGGAACTACAAAATGTAAGTAATTTCTAAAATTATATCTATTATCTGATACAACCAACTTAGATAAAAATTCAGTATAACGAATTAATCCAAAAAAAATCTTAAACAAAACATCAACATCA